>PVKA01007483.1:0-77554 GCA_004027165.1 Ctenomys sociabilis | reverse complement strand
TTATACCTGAATTATATCACAGATTCAATAATTAATACTTTCTATCTTGTTATTTTCCTAGTGGTTGTCCATAGTACTAGAAACCAACATAATATCTTGTCAAGATTAATGCAAATCTTGCTTCTCATAGAATTACACAGAAGCACAGCATATTTATCCTAACTGTACTGTTTATACACACACATCATGATTCTTCTTTTGTATCCTCCCCCCCTTTTTTTGTCTAGACCTGGCAAAAATGAACACTTCATTGTCATTAAAACCTTTTTCTTTCTTTCTTTCTTTTTTTTTTTTTTTTTTTGTGGAACTGAGGATTGAACTCAGGCCCTTGCACTTGCCAGGGAAGCACTTATTCCACTGAGCCATCTCCTTGGCCCAGGCTTATGAAATTTAAACCCAGTTGAAATTATAATGGATATTAATGACATTTACTCAAAGCTAAGTCCTTTTATCTGAATAAAATAGTTTAATTCACGTTTGAAGTATAGAGTATAATTTGTAAATTACATTTTGTCCTTACTGGATTATTAACTAATATCATGTCCTTAATATGGTAAAGCCATGATGAAAATATGTTCAGTAATTTTTGTTTGCTTGTTCATTGGTTTTGTTATTCATTTTAATTCTTGAAAATAATAATTTTCTGAAACATTTTGTCTGACAGAAACACTGTGACCAGATACCAAGTCATGCTTTTAAATACTTCAAAACAAAACAAAACAATGTGTGGTACATGCCTATAAGCACAGCACTTGGAAGGTGGAGAAAAGAGGATTGCTATGAGTTTGAGGCCAGCCTGGGCTACATAGTGAGTTCAAGGCCAGCCTGAACTATAGGCTCTGTCCCAAGCAAAACAAAACAACAAGAACAACAAAAGAAACTGTTTCATTTCCTATGTGTAGAACATGAGCAAACTATTCACCATGAAGAGCTTTAGGAAACAAACACTTGCTCTGCAATAAACAACATTTTGTTTCAAAATATATGTATCTGGGCTATCAGGAGAGCTTCTCTGGTTGTACCAGATATGAAGAACTTGATTCACTTCAATTCTGAAGAATGCTTCACAAAATAGAACTTTACAGTGTAAATAACAGAAAATTGAACAAAAGGTGACACAAAGAGTATACACCATTATAGGCCTAACTAAATAAATCATACAGAGACAAAACACTGGTATGATTTTTGCAACATATTTTCAAGGGAGGTGTCCCATTTTTTTGTGTTTATTTTTTCTATGTTTAAAGAACAAAGGGCTGGCTTTGTGTTCAGATTCATTGGAAAGGGTCAGCTGAAGAAAGTGACATAAATTTAAGTCTAGGTACACTATTCACATCTCAACAGAGATGAAGAACAATCAGGTAATGCTGAGTTCAGCATAACTATATGTTGGAGGTGGATGTCAAAGGTACAAACGTATTGTCTATTATCGTTTTTTTAGTACTGAATTTGATATCATTGCTTAAGCTGTGTCCATAATGTTAAAGGTAATTTTGCTATTACACATATTAGTTAGGATTCTTTATAAGAAAATAGAATCAATAAAACATGCTTGTCTAATTTGTCAGTGGGACTTATGGGGGATGCTTGTAGAATCTGCCATGCAGAGTTGACAAGGTCATCTGTAGGGTCAGCTGCAGGAGACTCTACAATGGTCCTCTGCATGCTGGAGAGCTGGAGAATCCTGTAGCTATTGAGCAGAACAATACCAATGATACAGATCAAGAGGGATTATGGATGCGGTGCAAGTCTGAGTTTAATGTCTAGAAGCTCAATAGAGAATTGCTAGCATGAGTGTTCACTGGGAGACTGATGAAACTGGACTGCAAGGTCCAAAGGTAGCTGTTGCAAAACACATATCTACTAGAGTACCCTTTCAAGAAGATTGGAATTCCTCAAAACTGGCAAACTTCCTTCTTTTCCCCTTTTTATTCCATTTGGTACAACACACAGAAGAAATCCAGTGTGGTTTTATATAGCCTATGCCATTCTAGGCTTAAGATTTTGCTCCTGTTTCTGGTACATGCTGTAATGCCTAGTTTACCATATGAGCCCTGGCCTGCCACAGTGTGATTGGATAAATTCTGTAGAGCTACTAATGTACAAACTTGTCTTCTTACTCTGGTGGTCAAAGCTTCCACACTGGGAAGACTTTGGCCACTGGCAATAAAGCTTGCTTGCCTCAGATTCTCAGTTCTCAGTCCCTGTGGGTGATTTTGCTACCTGCTGCAACATGCTCAGGCTATAGAGGATGGCTTCTTCCACAAACTTGAGTTTGCTGGCTTACATGTTAATTATTTCAATAAACACACCCAGAACTTTGCTCTTCTAATCTGTTAGAAATTTCTCAGTCTAGTAAATCAACGTATCATGATTATGTCCATAAACCAAAGAAAATAAAAATGATGTGTTTTTTAGTATAATAGAGTACTATATAGCCATAAAGAAGGATAAATTTGGAAATTTTATAAGTAAATGGATGCAACTCGAGACCATATTCATAAATGAAATAAGTTAGGTCCACATGTTTAAAACACTGCATTCTTTTAGTGTTGTAAGAAACTGAACAAGTATATAAAATCTGAAGTGTACAATCAATATTGTATATTGGAAAGAAACTATTCAAAAGAAAAAAAGGAAAGGAAAAGGAGAAAAATATTTTTATGGAAAATAGTTAAGACATTCATATACCTAGTTTCTCCTAGTTCATTAAAAAGAAAAGTTTGTGCTAATATTGTCTGGACAACATACCCTGCCTGCATTTTTGTACTCAGAATAACTACTACAAAGGTATTAACATGCAATGTATTAATTATTGTAACTATCTTCCTATGTGGAAACTGTATTTTTAAATTTTTTTCTCTTTAAAATTAAAAAATATTAAGCAATAGAACTGTAAATTCTGAACTTTGCAGAACACTGAACTAAACATATCCACTCACTTTTGCTTTCCTTACTAGTTTGCAAGGTGCATGCTTTCTGAGGTTTCCAGGTAAAAGATGATATCACAACAACAACAATGTATATTTTTCTTTCTCATAAAATAAAAATTTAAAAGGTCAATGTTTACATGAGACTTTGTGAAATTTTAGAGTATATGTTTTTGTTACTCAAAGAAGGCGAGTAGAAGAAGCCAGCAGAATCTGATACCTAAAAAGGAAATCTAGGATAATACTAAAATTATGAAACATTCTCAATATCTATTTAGGAATTACTTTTATGCAGCCTTGAAAATACAATAAAATGTATGAAACATTTAGAATTACAAAGTTTGATTTCTATTTAAGGTTTTATAACACACAATTAATAGGAGATAATATGGGAAAGTAGTGTGTTTTTGGCAATCCAAATGTAAAGTGCATAATACTCATGGGGAAAATATCAGTGCCACATTGATTTGAAATATTCTTGAAGTAATACCATTGTAAGAATTACATGAAAGTATAGAGAGGCAACATTCTTTGGAGCACAGTTAATATATTAAACAAATTTCTTTGGGGTCTCTTGCTATATTAGCACTCAGTGATTTTAAAGTACACTTATTTATTTGTGTCTAAAGGTATAAAACATTGTTAATACTGAACTGGTTTGAGGATCCCGAAAAACATATTACTCTAAACAAAAAAAGCATGTAGAAAAGATACATGCACAGTTCATGATCACAAGGAAATAAAATCTATGCAATAAATTATTTCCAAGAAATGATGGTATAGATAGGTATTTATGACAACATAAAGATGCTCAATAGTTTATCTAAATTGATGAGTAAATTTAGTTTGATTTTAACAAAAGCATACTAGCAAAAGAGAAAAAGTTAGCAAAAAGTGAAATACAAATATTAGTACGTATTGAAGAGAAATACTTCAAAGAGTATAGTATATATAAATTTTTACATATAAATACAAGAGAAAGGAAAACA
This sequence comes from Ctenomys sociabilis, assembly GCA_004027165.1. NCBI lineage: Eukaryota > Metazoa > Chordata > Mammalia > Rodentia > Ctenomyidae > Ctenomys > Ctenomys sociabilis. The sequence continues at coordinate 73,635 of PVKA01007483.1, read as the reverse complement.
GAATGAAAGAAAAAGTTGAGGTAAAAAAGAAAAAAGAAAAGGAAAAAGTAACCAAGAGAAAGGAAAAAGAATGGAAGAAAACATGTCAGTGTTTCACAACAGTAGCCCGTGCTTGAAGTAATCAGCTTTTAAAATTAACTATATCCACTTCATTTGGTCTGGGCCAGTAGAGCACACTTCCAGGTACACTGAGGTGGGTGACAGAGGCCTGATTGTGGTTTCTGGCATCTTCATTGCTGGCACTGTTAACCTGCCTGTTTCCCAGGGCTCTACTTACTTAAGCATTTTCTTTCACCATGACCACCTTCTGTGATATTTGTGGCTTTGAGTCAGCTGACATAGAATGAATCCCCTAAAAATGAATTAAACCTCTCTTCCTTTAAGCTGTGGGTGTCAGGTGTTGAGTCCCAACAAAAAGAAACCTGGATAATATAAAATTGTACGTAAAAAAAGATTATTTTGGCTCCCAGCTTCAGAAGTTTTAGCACATGATGTGTTGATCTGTTCTTGGGGCTCCAGAGAGGCAGCATATCATTACAACAGTTTAAGGCAGAATCATTTATCTTATGGTCATTATTTAAAAGAAAGATGATGAAGAACTTGTTGCTATTGTCCCTTTCAAGGGTGTAATCAAGGACCCAAATCCTCTCACCAGACAAAAATTAAATGTTGTATCACTTCCTACGAGCGCTATACTGCACTAAAACCTTTACTACATGGGCCTTTAGGGGATCAATCAGTATACAACTGTGGAAGAAAGGAACAAACAGACAAAAAACCACAAGAAGAATTAAGGAAGAAAGGAAGGAAGGAAGGAAGGAAGGAAGGAAGGAAGGAAGGAAGGAAGGAAGGAAGGAAGGAAGGAAGGGAAATAAGTGGAAAAAATAGGTGAGAGGAAAGAGTAGACATTTAAGTAATTATTTAATATCACTTTTCTATTCTTGTCTAAAGACCCAAGTTTGAAAGGTATAATTTATTGAAAACATTAAGACACAATGATAGAGTTTACTGAGCTCAGCTGAATTCAGTCTTTCTCCAGTTTCTGTTTATAGGCTAGATCTAAGATTACCTAATCACAAGTGAAACTGTTGTGAGGAAAATCCAAGATCAAAAGGAAAACACTCCACACTGAGGAGATTTTGGAAGACAACTTTAGTGTAAAACTAGTGGGCTGATGGGAATTCCAAATTACCAGTCTTGGGTCTGAGCTCACTTTTAATACAGTTTGCAAGCAAGAAGTACAAAGCTCATAGCATGTTATTACATGACTGGTTGTGTGGAATACAAGAATCATGTCATATTGTCAGGGAAAATTGTACAGGAACATTTGTGGAGAGAGGAGGTAGGAGAAGAATAGGTAAAACAAAAGTATTCTTGACTGATTGAGTCTTCCCCAAATATAACATCCTTGAAGTCCTCAAAGCAAGCAGGAATCATGGCATATTTTTAAAATACAAGCTAGATAAAGTCAGCTTTATCCCACATACTGTTAAAGGAGAACAGCTCGGCCTAGACAGTAAAGGCTAAATGAGTGCAGTGAGCTGGCTACACGACCAGCAGCAGAGCCTGTGGTCACAAGCCTCCAAGTGATGTTTAACTTTTGCTATAATGTACCCACAAGCCTGCTATTCTGTAAATTTGCTCTTACAAAGCAACTGCATGATGTTGATCTTTTACACTTAAACCTTATACATATTTTCAATCTAGTAGGATTGATAGACATCATCTGTGGCACTGACTGAGTAAAATAAAACAGCATAAAACAAAAATCTTTTACCAAAACTCTGAGTTGGCAGACCTTAGCTTACATTACTCAACAGCACACTAGGCAAGTGCCCAGATTTCATGAATGAGGACATAATGAAAGACCTGTAGAGTGATGGGATGAAGTATATATCCCACTCATAGGAATGAATGGAATCCCACCCTCTCCTGGGAATGAAATGCTGGGGCCATTAATATAGGATATAAAAATACTCTTGCAACAAGGTATATATTAATATGACATTTGGAGTCCTTATGTATCCATAACAGGTTAATAATTTAAAAAGAACATGCAAAGAATATGAAAATGAAATTTTCAGAAAAGGAAAAATATACTTTATAATTAAAAATCTCATAAATTTCAGTGTCATTAATCACTAAAAAGTGCATATTATGATGAGATAGTGTCCCAGTTACATTTCGCTCATTGCTCGGACAAAATACCTGACACCCAATTTTAAGGAAGGAAAGGATTATTTAGCTCACAATTTGGGAAATTTCAGTCTATATTCAGCTAGTTCCCAGACAGAGTGGTACATGGCAGAGAGCAACAATTCATTGCAGCAGAAAACACTGAAGAGCAAAGGGAAGGGCAGCGGCTGCGGCTTCCAGCTAGTCTCTCTCCCCTTTGGATATTATAAACAAGCTATCCCAGGGCTGGGGGTGTAGAACTCACAGTGTCCACGCCCTCCTCTAACACAAGATGCGGGTGCTTGCAAGGTAAAAATCCTGACTCTTTGCTGAGTCACTTAATTGAACTTTTAAATTTGTCAAGTTGACACAATTTAAAGTACAGATACATTGGTTGTATATGTGATTGTAAAAGAGTAAAATTAGAGTAGGTATTATTAGGCCAGAAAATATACACAAATTTCTATTTCTTCTGCATAGAAACTTAATTATTAAGACCTAGAGCTAATTTGATAATATTCATTAAAGTTTGTAGTGTGTGCATTAATTTTAAATAATAGCTTTTAAAGTCTGATTTTTATTCTGATATGCATATATGGAATTTTTTTTTTCATTTTATGTATCCAATACAGTGTCTACTATGCAGCTTGGAAATGTAGTGATCCTCCTATTTTCAGCTTCTTCACCTCTGGGATTACAGGCATGAGCCACAACACCCAGACTCTATCTCTGATTCTGCACACCTGGGGGATGAGGCCAAGTGAGGCTTGCAGGATGGGACATTGAACCCTGGTCTTGCACTTAACAAAGCAGCCACTTAGTCCGATGGAGAATATTAATTGCTTGTAATAATAAAATATTTTGGCTTCAAATATTTATCAGTATCGGGCATACTTACACAAAATTACGATGTTTTTAGTTAGAGCACCTTACAAACAGTTAAAAAGCAATGCAATATTCTGTGTTGCATATGAAGTTTATTTTTATTTTTACTTTTTTCTGGAGGAACTAGGGATTGAACTCAGACCCTTGCACTTGCTAGGGAAGCACTTAGTCTACTGAGCCATCTCCCCAGCCCAGGTATGAATTTTAAAAACAGAACATCAATTTAAATGATCTAGTAAAAAACGAGAGGCATTCTGCAGAACATTCTCAGATAAAGAAAAATGATGACATTATTATTACATTTTATACACTCACTCCTGAAGTATATACTATACTGTGTATATTTTGCCTTTTAATGGTCGTTTTGTGTTATACCCAATGATATATTAAGCATTCAAATATTATAAATAAAGTTAGCCATTCTTTTTAAAACTCGTCTTCTGGATTCAGATCCACAAATGAGACACATGACTATGTTCGTTTAGCAATCCTTTAACAGGAAGTGTTGAGCACGATTACAGTGTCCTCAACAAGAGCTGGGCCACCTTCTAGTATGGGAGATGAAGACTGTAACTTCACATACTGACAAAAGGAGTTAACCACTTAGGAGTCACCCAACTTGTGTCATCTCTGAGGAATTTCATTTGATCTTTGTCAACTTTCTAAAATAAGTTTGTGCCTTTCCTTATTATTTTTGCATATCCTTATTCTTTGTGGGTGTATTCTCTTTTATTGGAAACCATTGCATTAGACCCTGGAAACAAGAGAGTAAATCAAAACAGTTGTTTTCTCATGTTTATAATCCTTCATGTGGCAGAGCATATTTTTGTTTTGTTTTGGTTTTTGTCTAGATATTTTTTTAAAAAATAATTTGACCAGATTTATGGTTCATAATTTTGAGAAACCAAGATATGTAAGGATAATTTGAGATGTTTATTAAAATACATGTAGTAGCTTTACTTCAGTTTGCCAGCATTAAGTCAGGATAGCCAGGTAAATAAGAAAATATCTAATTATCCAAAGGTATTTGTGGAGCAATATATCACATATTTATCAATGAGTTCTCCATATGTTTATTCTCCAAGTGACTGTGATACACTTTCCTAGTTGGGAAACACTGAGTTTGACCATCAGTATGGTCAAATCCGGCTTTAAATGGGACATTGCTTTATCTCGCTCTGGCAGACAGTGCACACAACTTGTGTCTCTGTTGGGTAATAAATATTCCTGAGAAAATACTAGTTGAAATTATCCTTAAAGAAATATTTGACAGGATTTTTTTTAGGTTCAGAAATGATGTTACTGAATAGTAGTAAAAATATGACTTCAAAATCAGAAAGCAAAGGGAATATAAATGTCTTTACACACATAAAATACAATGTCAAAAAACTTCGCAAGTCAGAAGAGTCAATAGCAAATGAGTTAGGGTCACTCCTGTCATGAAGGCAAAGCACCAGCTGATTTATTCTTTAACTCTTTTAACCACAGTTTCGGCTGCAAGTGAGGTCATCATTGAAGAGTCTCTTTTCCAGAAATTAGAGAGAGAGACAGACAGAGAGAGAGAGAGAGAGAGAGAGAGAGAGAGAGAGAGAGAGAGAGAGAGAGAGAGAGAGAGAGAATGGATTTGTACGTTGCTGTCCCTTAATCTCACAGAATATTTTTCAGTATATCTATTAAACTCCATACCTAATGTTTGTCAAACATTGAGCTCATTCTTTGTCAATTTCCCTTTGCTCTTATTGTACCCTGCTGGCTGGACCTGTAGCATCTTGGAATTTGAATTCTAAGATACACAATGATAACAGCTGAGTTTGATCAGAAAGATACCTAGACCCTGGAAGCTTTGTACACCACCTCAGATACTGTAGCGTTCATCAGGGAGAGAATTGTATTTCTATTTATTTATTTAGAGTTACTCGTTTTTTTTGTTTTTCTCTTATAACATCATAAAATTAATAAATGTCTATACTATGCATGCATCCTCATATGAAGGGATTACACTAAAAAATCTTCAAATTGTAAATCTAATATTTGTACAGAAAATAACTATATGATAGAGGCCTTTATATCATAGTCTTTACAAAAAAATGTATACCTATTCAGCAATCATTAAAACAACATTTGCATGTGGAGATGAGGCTAAAAAGATAAAATTCAAGAAACAGAAAGTTATGTAAAATTTATTATGCAGTAATAAAAAGAATGGTAATTCTATCATTGAAATTTATACATGGTATTTGGGGTTGAATATTGCATCACTTAAATATTTATATAAATAAATCACAACAAAAAGAAGTTCGTGTCACTTGATTTTTGAATGGTTTTAGTGGTAAATTTGGGAAAAGAAGTTCCAACTCGTTTTTATTTACTGCTCCTAGATGACTGTTAATGGGTCACATTTCTAACAGGAGAGCCCTGGATGCCCACCGGGTGATTTAATATATTGTGATTAATTGGTTTGGACATAGAAGTATATACACTAACACAAACCTCTCCCATGAGATTACATGAGATTCTATAGAGAGGTGAGGTTGTTAGTCACACACAGGAGTGTATGTGATCTACATGCAGAACTTCATTTCCTGAGAACTTGAAGAACATAAAGTCCCTAACAGAGAGCTTGTTTCACTAGTAGAATGCAATGAGGATTTGATTGATTTTAGAGTATAATTTGTGGTATTTGCAAATGATTAATCTTCATTTGGATACATTATCAATATATTTACTAGGTATTATGGGTGATGTCTTTTGTAACAAATACATGTTTTTTCTATGAAAAGTTTAATTTGTCTCATAAAGCAACATCTGCATTTAGCACAGACCCAGTTAAGTAACTTCCCAATATTTATCTTGTGGAATTGCACAAGAAAACTATTTTACACTAACCTATATTTGGTAATATTAAATCTAACATAGTAACAGTAGTCTATTGAATTCATGACATAAACTCCTAGGTTAGTTATAGTTTCTGACTTCTGTACATAATGGACTTTGTATGGTGTTCCCTTTTATTGGATCTTGCATTAGTAATATATTAATTTAGCATAGTAATAGTAATTGTTTTTTAAAAGATCTTTTGTTTATTTATTTGTTACGGGATCTCACTGCATAGCTCAGACTCGTATTGGTGCTCCTGTCTCAGCTTCCCCAGCACTGGGATTACAGACGTGCACCACCATGACCAGTTTTGGTGGCTGGCACAATGTGCCCAGAGTTCCGGGACCAGCACAGCTTGTGGTTAAGGGGAACGAACCTTGGTCTGCGTTTACCAGGCCGGCATTAGACAGTTGAGCTGTCTCCTTGGACCAGTATAACAGTTCTTGATATTTCAGCAGATCAAGGTCCCTTGTTATTCTGTGCCTCTAAGATGTTCTAGTTCCCTTAAGGACTTTGCTCTTTCATGTAAAAAATAAACCTATCCTAACTCCTCTTTAAAACATGATTTGAAAAATAATTCAGGAAATTGTCACTAATTTGAAGGTCAGATTAAAACAAGTGATATCTTTGTGATTTTGAGTCTTTTGATGCACACAAAAAGTATTGGTTTATGTGTTATTTTACAGTATTCAATGAATTTAACTTTCTGATTTATAAAACCCTTGCATATTTTGCCAGACATAGTTCTAGTTATATTTGTATGAGTTACATTTGGGTTGCTAAAATTATACTTTCTTCCTATTTTTTGCTAGTCTAGAGAAGCACACTTATTTTTATATTTTTTCTGTTAGAAATTTCTGAGTAACTTATCTATAACATTTGGTGCACAAACTACATGGAACAGGAGTTAAATACCCTAGGCTGTGAACTAACTGAGGTTTGCCTTTTGATTTTACAAGTTTTGTTGGAATAGAGCTAAGATTATTTTAAAGTATTACATATGATTTATTTAAGCTAAGGAGTCTGATAGCTTTAACAAAATTATGTTTTACTAAATCTAAAATATTTACTTTATCTTTACATAAAACAGTTGTCTATGATCAGGGCAATTGTATCTTCAAAAATAAAAATTAAATTAAAAATTAAAATAAAATAAAAACATTCACTAATTTTTCTTTTCTCTTCTGTACCTTTCAGTCATTTTAAAAAACATATTGGTTAATGTATCCTATGCAACAGTGAATGAAAATATTCATACTCGGTAACTTTGTTTCTATGTTACTTTGATAGTAAAATTGTGTAAACAGAATAGTCTTCCCTTGTAGACAAGATAGCTCAGTGGTCTAAAGAGCCTGCTTAGGCAAGGGACTGTCGTTTAATCCCCAACACCACATGCAGTGCCAGACCTGCCCCAGGCCGGGGTGGAGTGAGCTGGCCTCAAAAACAGAAAAAAGAATAGTCTTCACAAATTTACTATAAAGTATGCCTTCCCTAAATTACTGTTAAAAATCCTCTTTAGCCCTAATTTCCCAAGATCTTTAATGACTGATTATTGAATTTTAATTAGTAATCTCCTGCAGAAAGAAATGATCACATATGCTTAGCTCATGTAAATAAAATTACATATATACTATAAGGTCAACATGCTCATATTATTATCATTAGTTTTTAACAGAGTGACGATTTTTTTTTTATGTATGACTATAACTGAGATTCTTCTCTATTTGCTCTCCCACATTATCTGCCCCACTACTGGTTGTATGGCAGCTTTGTCTAATTTTTAACATTAAAAATATTTCATTTGTGTTTAGTAAAATTAACTACAAAATTCTTTGGACTATGAATGTTTTTAGTATGTTTTAAATATATTATTTGAACCATTTCAATTAATATGAACATATTTAGGCTTTTTATTAAATTTTAACAAATGATAAATTGCATTTTATGAGTATATTTAATTTTTATGCTCATTTGAATAAGTTTGTTAATTAATATGCTTGTATTATTTTGATATGTATATTGTGAAAACAAATATTTTGCCTCCATTTCAAAAAGCTTATGTTTCTTTTTTCTTTTTTGCCACTTTTGCTAGATATTTAGCATTTTTATTTACATTTTCAAAGTAAATTTTTGCTTCAATAATTTCTATTTTCACCAGTTCCATTTAAAAGTTTTTAATCATTTTCTTTTACTTTCCTAAATTAATTTTGATGTGCAAAAGATTCACTGTGTAACATTTTACTTATAATTTGATATTTAATTTGGATTATGACTTCAGTTATACCGCATAATTTAATATGTAACATTTTTTCTTCAAACTTTTAACATTTTCTTTGGTTCAATATTAATGTTGTTATCTACTTTTTGAGGCAGTACTTTAATGTAGGTGCACTTCTAATCATATTTCCATATTTCTGGTGAAACAGAAATGTTAATTTAACATCTCAAATAATGATTTTTATGGAAAGTCCTATATGCTATTAATATATAATTATTAGAGGCAGAATTTGGGCCATGAACATATAACACATCTGCCAACAACTTCATCTTAAAATTCTCAGTCCTTAGAATTGTGAGATGTAAATTAATGTTTTCAGATGTTTCTCATTCTTAGATATTTTGCTATCCTGCCCTGAACAGAATGGGATATTTCTAAATTTTTGAGTTTATTGATTGCTACCTCCCGTTAGTCATACATCCTCCTGTCCCATCAGTGTTTATATTAAAGGATCCCAGCATTATCGCTTTACAGTATTCCCTCACTCTTTTGCGGTCCACCTTTGCAGATTTATTGTTTTGTGGATTGTTAAAGATTATTACCCTAAATTATTTATCACAGATTTTTGCTATGGCGTGGGATTTTGCATTACTGTACAGAAAAATGTATGTTGTTAAAATTATGTAGGTTTACAAGTTTAGAAAATGGTTAAGAACGTTAGAAATGTTTTTACAACTAGTAGACAAGGTTTACAAGAGTGTAGAAATGGTTTATAAAGCCTTAATATATGTATAAATACAAAAATAAATATACTGTCCCTACTTCTCTGATTTTCACTTATGGTGGCGTTGCCATAACCTTTACGATAAGTAAGGAACCACTGTATTACCTTCAATCTCTATTTTGGAGATTAAAGAAGGGTGATTTAATTGTAAATCCTTGAAGTTATTCTGCCATCCCTGGACTTCCGTTACTGCATTTATAAGGTCCTCTCTAAGTCTTACACTGTTTTTGTATATTTGTATTTATATTTTTCTTCATCTCTTGTTTCTTTATTTAAATGCCTTTCCTGTGATTTTTGCAGAAGTAAATTTATTTGTAGTTAACTAAATTTGTACAATGAATCTGTTAATCTCTGAACTGACACATTTTATTTGTTGTAGAAATTCCTGAGAAATTATCTTCTCAGACCTTATCTCTGCTTCTTTTTCTTCTTGTTTTTTTTTTTTTTTTTTTTTTTTTTTTTTTTTTTTTTTTTTTTTTTTTTTTTTTTTTTTTTTTTTTTTTTTTTCTCTTTGTCGTTGGTTACAACCATGTTAGGCCCCCAGTACCAAATAAATAAATACATAAGTGAATAAGACCATGTTAGGTATTCTAATTTTATCTTCTAAATTTCCTATCTCTTTTAAAGTTTTCAATTCTTAATCTTGCTGTTTCATTATAAAAACTTCCTTCTGATATTTTTGAAGTTTCCAATGACATACTTTTTATACATCACATCAAAAAGCTGAACCTTGACTTTGTATTCTTCAAAAATTATGAGGGCATATACCTCTATAAAATCAGCTGAAAGGAAATACTTTTCCTTGCAAGGTTAAGCAAGAAATGCTAGGTTATTTATATTTCAAGTAATATATTCAGCATGAAGTTCATTCAAGCTATATGAAATATAAGCAGTCATACAGAAATTTGTCTTTTGAAATATCAGACTTATTTTACCTACATGTACAATTTATCTGCTGAATATGCTACAGATTGTATGAATGAAATTGTGTCATTTTTAATTTTCACTTCTAGAGAGTGATAATATTCAGCATATAAATTTGGATATTTTTCTTAGCAAACTCATCAAATTTCAGAAAAATTAATTTCAATATCTCAAAATAAAACACTGCTTTTTGTATTACTACTTGGATATATATATATATATATATATATATATATATATATATATATATATATATAATTGAGAAATCTGATATTTGTCAGTGAAATATGTTTAAAACTGTGACAAAAATTATGTATCACTAGTGCAACATTATTATATACTTAAATAATTAACTGCAGTTTTTGCATTTTTATTTCAGTTTATTGAAATAATGGTATCCTCTGGTGATAATTTCAGATGTACATCAATAAGAAGATATGTAGAAATGTACTGTAACTTTTGAAGATAATAAATTAGACAATACATGGCCAGTTTAGCCAAAGAGACATAAGTGTATTGAACATAAAATCAGATAGGTTGAAATCTGCAAAAAAAAAAGCAATAAAATGCTTTGCAATAAAAACTATTTTTATCTACACATAAGTACGTTTTCAAATTTCAACATAGTATATAGGTATCCAATATTTGTTAGCACACTAAAAACAGAGGTTTAAATTTTAGGGTTACATAAATCAAGTTCTGAAATTATAATACAATTTTAAATCCAGGAATTTAGTTACAGTAAAAAAAATCCAAAAATTAAAAATAGCAAAACCACAAAGTATGAAAAAAATAGGTGAAAATTATTTTATTTAAATATGAAGGTATAAAGATCTATGTGTTTCTTTAAATTTTAAAGGGAATACAAAAAATAGTTATAAAAGTGAAAAATTAAAAACAATGCAGAATTTCACTAAACACAATGGCAGGATCAACAATGATTGTTATATTGGATAGTGTTATCTTCACATTGGTTGTTCAGATTACCAGACATAAACCTGTAAAATTAGCCAAAGAATTATGAAAGTTTGAAACAGAGAGTAAAAAAGCATTAACTATTCCTTCCAGTAGTCCAGCAGCTACATCAATACAATTATCCAAGCTATCATATATATAATTATACATGTATATTTTTTTCATTCCTTTCTTTTCTCATTTCCCTCGTAGCAGCTGTTACTTCCCTTGGAACAGTTTCTTTCCCTTTCTCAGTATCATTGTATCTACGTGGTATTTAATGCCATGTAATTTGATATAGCTGTTTAGTTAAAGTTTAGGACAAAATTAAGTTCTCAATACTGTAGAACTTGCAAAGAATTATAGCCCATACATTTTGTGATCATTTTCTTAATAAAATCTGTAGTTTATTATTTGGGGAAATTTATCCTCATATACCTAATTTCTAGTCCACACAACAGGTATTGTATAGGCTCACAGCCTGATAAGGTAATTTTGACTGAAGATGAGAGGAACAAAACAATTATGTATGTTTATAGAAAAGAAATTATGTCAGATCATAAAGTTTAACTTGGCTTTGAAGAAAAACATGAGTAGATAGGCCAACACTGAGACATATGAATTTACCTATTATATTGAAATTTCACTAATTGCAATAAAGTTTATTTGATTTTATTACAGCACAATGTTGGAAGGGTTATATATTTGAAATGCTAAAGTCAACAATTGAGACAATATAATAGGGAAAAAATGTAAATGGGCAAACCAGAAGCCAAATCCCGCAAAAACATCTTTCATTCATAAGTGTATAATAGAAAGAGAAGCAAACGGTATGAATAATTTGAACATCAGAAAATATAAAGTAACAAAGACATGATAGAATATCAGCAATATCTCCTGCCCCTAAAATGTGCTAGAATGGTACAAAAAAATAACATTTATTTTGAGAAGGCTGTGACAGGTAAAAGAGGAAAATGCTATTTAGCTTGAGTCAAAAACAAAACTTTTGAGAACAAATTGACTATGCAGATTTATACATACTACAAAATGAAAGTTTCAAAGACCATACTCAAAGGTTTGAAAAAGAAAGATACACAAAATTATGGAAAATTCAGGAAATTAAGAGAAATAAAATGTAAATATTTGTGTGGGAGGAATAGTATGAGATTCTGCAGACTGAGGAAGATACAGACATTTGACATAATGGGATGTATCTGAGTCTTCAAAGTAACAGTGAGAATTTAGTGTATTATAATCCTAAATGCTAAAAAAAAATCCTTGAGCTGGGACTTGGGTCAGTGGTACAATGCTTGCCTAGCAAGCTGGAAGCCCTGGCTTGGGTCCTTGGTACCAAAACCAAAAATAAACCTCCGCTAAAAAACAGTTCAACCAAAAAATACAGTAGAAGAAAAAAGACCAAAAACAAACAAGGCAACGATCCTAAATGTTTATTTCAAAGATGTGAAGATTTGGTGTGGGCATTATTGTCCTCTCCAATCTGCACTAGATGACAATATAACTGTTAACCCTCATATTTTGATATTACTTATTCAGTGATAATATTAATAGATGCACCAGAGATGCTCAAAATAAAGACCTCTGGTAAGATTTATCTTCATTTTGCAATTTAAATGGGTGGAGTAAAGAAAATGCGGATTGAGATCAGGAAAAGTGTGAGATTGCTTTGGAGTAGCAAGGTTTTAGGATCATTTTCCAGGAATCTGGCTTCTCAGTGTCATTGAATTAAAAGGCATCCCAGTGGCCCTGGAGGCTTAGTAATGACATCACCTTCATTGGAACAGAAAATACATTTTCCTCACCTTTCCAAATTTGAGTGCCACTAGCTTGGCAACTGCAATGATTTGCAAGAGATTACACTTCTAAGTATAAATGTTGCTTACTTAGGTGAAATGATTACCTTCTTGGTGATCTACCTGAACAGCGCTGGCATGTTTCAGTCATCACTGCGATACTCTCTCATTGCATAGGTGCTAGAATCAATAACTGTTTCGTGATGTGATCAGGTGTTTCTCTACCTTAGTGAAAAGAAGTAAAACATTTAGGTTTTATTTTTGAAAAGGACATGATACATTTTATACCATGTTTCTTTTCTTTTCTTTTTTTCCCCATTTTTGAGATAGGGTCTTGCTATGCTGTTCAAGCTTGTCTTGGGCTTACTCTGTAGCCCAGGCTGCTCTCAAACTCACAGTACCCCCTTGGGATGCCACCCCACCTGGCTTAGACTATGTTTCTTTGGGAAAATTTGTTTAACATCACCATACCTCAGCTCATATACTTCAAAAAGGAAAATAATTACTTTTCTCAAGATTTGTATAAACGGTTTCATTTAATAAATACAAGACACCTTAGAAAAGCTCATGTTTGTATTTATTATTTATGCAGTGTTGTTCTGTGTTGGTTCAGTTTTTCGAGAGAAGCAAACCAGAATAAAATGCGTATGGTTATAATATGTACATATCTCTTATATGTATATTATGAAAGATTTATTAGATTGGCTTAGACCAGTGGTGGAAAACTTTCTAGAGCTTTCAGTGACACAAGTGTAACATTGAGGTGGTGTTCCATACCTTTGCACTGGCTTACATGATCAGAGGCTAACTAGTTTACAGTAGCTATCCACATGCTGTAGAACCAGAGGACCCGTTAGCTACTTGGCCCATGATGCTGAAAGCCTTAGAACAGGAGTAGCTAATTATGCAGTGCCACTGTGAGGCTGGAGACCTAAAAGTTCAACAGCAACAGCAAGCTATGCACCTACTCGGAAAAATACAACTTGCAAGTGCAAGCTGGCTTCCTGTTTGTTTGTTTTTCCTTTTCCATTCAATCTGCACTCTAAGGCTATGATGGTGCCATAGACAATCATAGCAGATATTAACTCTGAGTCTGCAGTCCTACATGGCAATTATTTTCAGAAATACCTACACAGACACACTCAGAAGTGTGCCTTACTGACTTTCTAGGTGCTTTTAATTCAGTCAAGTTAACAATCAAGAGTAACAGCCACACAGACATACACACTTCCATAGGTTTCCTGGTTTTTCTGTCTGTTCATTTTTTTTTAAAGAACAGAAAATATGGATGGGAAAACCCAGCATTACAAATCATACAAAATTTCTCTAAACAAAGTAATAGGAATTCAGTAATGTATACTATATTACATAATACTATCTTCAAATTAGTTGTTCAGGTTACCAGATATAAATGTGTAAGATCCATTTCTTTTTTATTTTTATTTTTCTGTGGAACCAGGTATTGAACTCAGGCACTTATTCTACTGAGCCATTTCCTAGGCCCTAGGATTCATTGAAAGAAAAAAACAAAACAACAATAGTGAAAAAATTGTAAGAGATTCAAAAGAAGAAAAATAAAAAACAAAAAGGTTTTAAGCATTAAAAGCTCCTTTCAAAAGACCAGCAGAAATTGACAGTACAATTACCCAACTATCCTGCATATATACCTAAATATATTTTTCCCTTCTTTCATTTGTCCTTTTCCTCATCCCAGTTTTTTCTTCTTATTGAACATGTTTCCATTCCATAATAACTAAGCTTTAATGATGCACAAATATTATGACATAAAACATTATTATTATGACATAAAATATTATTTTAGATGCTATATTTTAAGAATGTGAATTCAGATCAGAGAAATGGTTATTTTAATAATTAGTTTAATTAGAAATCTAAAGCATTTACAAAATACTTTTAGTTATCACTATGAAAATTAGATAATATAGATGTCTATATTGTAGTGTAGTAATTTATAGTAGTGATTAGTAGTGAAACATTATTCAGTTTAAATATCACTGTTACTTGTACAGTAATTAAGCTCCAGAGAACCCAGTCTCATTTTTAATACGTCTAACAAGAAAAAAACTTTAGAATGATAAACAAATTTGAAAGGTTTTATTATTTTATCAAGTGTACACTGTGGTTTGGACAGGCCAAAAGTAAAGTGCTATAGAATTATAGCTGTTAGCCATCTTCATATTAGATAGTTGGTATGGTTTTTGGGTGTTTTGGATTTCTCCCAAAGCCTCATGCAGTCATGGGGTTGTTGAATTTTTGGAGGTGACAGAATCTAAAGTATGTGTTCGATTCCACACTCCAGTTTTTGGATTAAAGGTGTTAGTGCCACACCTGATCTAAAGCAGGTAGCCTACACACAGTATTGGACAGAATCCCAGCCCAATTGCATTTGATGTCTGCTGACACCATGAACTGCTGCCCGTCTGTGATGTGCTGCCCTTCTTTGGAGCCAGTTGATCATGGACCAAAACCTCTATAAACTGTGAGCTAAATAACCCTTTTCCCTCTTAGCTTCTGGGTGTTGTGTATTTTGTTTTAGCAATGAGGAAAGTAGCTATGACAATAATAAAGATATTAGTTTGACACATGAACTCAGTATTCCAAATAATTTTATAAGCAAACCTCTGATTTTATGTTGTTTCTTTATAAATTTGTTTTCAATCTAAAATAATCAGTTTTTACTTTGTATCATTTTTGAAATTTATAAGTACTTAATGTCCACCCTCAGGAACTTTACAGAATACCAAAAATGTGATTGTTATCACAGGTAAGATAATCCAAACCCTGTGGCTAGCTCTGTCTTTTGTTTTACTACTAGAAAAATAAAATAACAAAGACAAAAATCACATAATAATTGGAAATATATGTTAATTCAAAAAAAGGATGGGTAAGCATTGTGTAATTTTTTTCTGAATATTCCAGAATAACTAGAAGAAAGTCATGGTTAAAATGAAGTCATAGAAAGGTTGGCCACATAGCTTAGTGGATTAAAGCACTTGCAAGCAGATACAGGGGTCAGAGGTTAGATCCCCGGGTGTCCTATGCCAGCCTCACCCCTGGGGCACACTGAGACAGCAATTAAGACTGGGTGTGGTGGTACCCTCTTGTAATCCCAGCCCTTAGGAGGCTGTAAACAGGCATATTAGTGCGAGTCTGATCTAGTAGTGAGGCCTTGAACACCTTGTAGACCCTTCCTTAAAAGATAAAAAAAAAAAAGAAGAAGAAAAAGTCATAGAGGTTGAGATTGTCCAGTAGAGAAGATAGAGGTATCTGGGAAAAGAGGTAAAGAATGTGAGAGAACACAATGAGTTCAATATTGCTGTTATTTGAGTATAGGATTCAATGAAGAGACTATTAGAAGAGAAATAAATGAGATAGTACATATTTTTAGTATAAGTACAATATGTTAATAACCAACTGTGCCATGGGCATGTCTATATTTTGAAATAATGTGAGGCATCAATTAGTAGGCAGTAATGTAGACTACTTCCATGTGTATGGATGTCATAATATGTTTCTCTAGGAGAAAAGAACTTTATTGCCAGTCTTTGGAATTATGAGAATTTCCAGCCTCACTGATAGGTCTATACATTTTGTTTATTTATTTATTTGTTTGTTTGTTTGTTTATTTATTTATTTGGGTGGGTTCAGCTTGCCCTGAGGGCAGGGCTGGTGCAGCATATGGTGCCAGGCATTGAACCGTGGACTCCTAAACCTGCCTAAGCTTGCCTAAGGAGGCACTTTAGACAGTTGATCTATCTCGCGTGCCCTGGTCTATAGATTTTATTTATTTATTTATTTATTTATTTATTTATTTATTTTTTTTAGCTGAACCAGGGATTGAACTCAGGCCCTTGTGCTTTCTAGGGAAGCACTTATTCCACTGAGCCATCTCCCCATCCCCTGGCCTATAGATTTTAGATGTGCTAATCTCTGTATATAAATTACCTTCTTAAAATCTACATCACTTCTTTATTCATTCTCTTTCTCTAGGGAACTCTGACAAATCTCTCTCTCTCTGTCTCTCTCTCTCTATTCTAATTTATTGATTATAAAGTCCTATAGTTCCATATCCAGTACCTGAGCCAATTTTTGTCAAATTGTGAGCTCCCAAGAGCTTGAGGGACTCCACCTCTATGGCATTTCTGGTGCTTGTAACTCCCACAGTTTCTCTTTTAAGCTCTCTTTGTTTCCTCCTTGTACATGTCCTTAGACAATCCACATTTCTGGATTCTCCAAACTTCTGCGGTCTACACATTGGCTTCACACTCACAGCTCTCTACGTGGCACACTGCCTGCCTCCCAGGCCTTCTTAAATACAGGTGGAAGCCTCTGAATCCCATTACCCTTCATCCTGCATGTGCCTAAAACCAGCACCACATAGATAATGCCAAGGTCTGCTGCATTCGTGAAGCTTTTGTTTTTGGGCTGTAGGGATCAATTGGATGCATAGGCACGCTGAATAAAATTATGAGGAACAAAATTTTCTATGCTTCTGCAATTTTGAAAAATGGTTTAGCTCCCCCATTCTGAAAGATGGTGCTCTGTGGCTTTTTCCTCAAGGTAAAGTTTTTACTTTTGCAGTTTTGAGGCTACAGGGTGGAGAATTCCTGTTTCTTGTGATGCCTTTGGGCTATCTTTTATGTTCTGTTCTTTCTTAGCAATAAATGTCTCCTCAGCTCTGTCTCTGTAGTCCACAACTTTATAGGGATACCTTTATGGCCAAACTCACACATTTTAAATCATTCTCCTGGCCTTTCTGTTCTCTATTTGCAGCATAAATATGGCTAAAAGCCCCAGCAATAGCCACAATACTGCCTCAACATTCAACTGCCTTCAGATAGTCTCACACAAAGTCCCTGTACATGAGCAAAATTAAGGCAAAATTTCTGCCACGCTATAACACACAGTGTTGTAATACAGTTCTTTTCCCGGCAAAAACTTCCTAAGCTTGATCTTTCCCAACTTTCTGGCCTCCTGAGCTCTGACCAGAATCTCCCATACAGAACAGCATAAAACACTTCAGCTCTACTCTTTCAGGAGATACTCCAAACTTTTCTAAAGTCTTTCTACAAGCCAAAGGCTCTTGAACCATTTAGTAGGCTACAGTCACGGCAACGACCCCACTATCTTGGTACCAAATACTGTCTTGGTTACTTTCCTTTCTTATTGCTGAGACAGAATACTCAATTCCTGAGATTAAGGAAAAAAAGTTTTATTTAACTCATAGTTGGTAGAAGTTTCAGCCCTCAAGGCAGGGTGGCTTCAAGGCAGGGTGGCATGGCCAGGGCCAACATCTCAAGGGGGCTGCTTGCGATGGCAGGAAGGAAAAAAGATTCACTCATTGCTTTTGCTGTTTTCTGCTGCCCTGAATTGTTGCCCCATGCTGTGTCACCGGCCATAGAGCTAGCTGAGTACGGACTGGAACCTCCACAAATGATGAGCTAAATAATCCTTTCCTTCCTTAATTTGGGTTTTTGAGTATTTTTTCTCGGCAATGAGAGAGAAGTAGCCAAGATAGTTGTATCATTAATGATAGAATCTTCCAGGTTGATGCAAAATTATAAACTATCGAATCATCAAAAGGAAGGGAAAAGGACAATATGTGGAAAATACAATCTTTACTCCCTTTAGTTACTTCCAATTCTTAATTTATTCTAATTTAAATGACAAAGTGTACTTTTTCTTCTTTCCTATATCTTTCTAAGCTCTGTAGCGTGTAATTGTTATCTTAATGAGATACATAAATTATGTGTGGGTGCATATGTGTTTGTCTATCTGTATGAATGTATGTATCTATATAGGGAAGACTGTGCCATAAATTACTTTAATACACGAAACATTGTTTATTTCTCAAGCAGTGGGGCAAATGGAGGAATACAGAGAAGCAAAAAGCAAACAGGAAACAAGGAGCAGAGAAAGGAGGAAGATGGCTTTGGGAACTATGTTAATACACAGTTATACTGCTAAAAGTGAAATTAACATTTCATAACCTGAAATTCAGTTTTACAGTGCTTCATACAGCCATTTTAAATACATTTATTTTTTACTTACTCTTAATTAATCCTCTGACACATAATAAATAGGAAAATACGTGCTCAAGCCTCATTACCTACTGCAAATTATGATTAGGTCATACAAATATGGAAACTTATAAACTACAAAAAGAAACTTATTCTTCCAAATATGAACAAGAACTTAAGGATAGATAAGAACTTAGCCATTCATATGATTTCTATGTGATAGACCTATGCAAATGATCAGTTCAATTAGATGTTATTGATGAAATATTGGATTGAAACTGTCTCTTTGTTCATCCTTATTTTCTGCCTTTGATTTATTTGAATTCTTTTGAAAAATTACTTATATTGAAATGACATTAATAAAATATTTTGTAAATTTTGATATGCTTGATTTTACTAGCTTTGTTCCATTTGTGGCTTATTATAATTTTTTTACTTATTCCAAGTTTACTTATGTGACTAATTTCACATTTTTTCTGAGGTTCACAATGAGAAGTCACTCACGTATTCTGGATGTGTTTTGACCTCTGAAGTAGTTCTATCAATACTAGGATTAACATGCTCTGGCCTACAGTGCAAAACTGATCAGTGTTAGCCAGCTTTAGCGACCTGGGTTGTGATAGCTATTTTAGGTTTGTGTGATTTGCATTTATACTCAACATGACTACCCCGTTCTTTTCAATATCCCAGTAGGTCTTGTTACTGTTCATTGATTGCGCTCCTTGCTGTATCATCAATCTTTTTCTTGACATTGAATCTTTGTAGCAAAAGTATGCATTGTTTTTTCACATATTCCTGAAAATAACGAGCATAGCATAGTTAAGATCCACCTCCTCCACATTCTTGTTCTACTTTTTTCCTTTTCAAATACATAGTCTTCTGGGTATGTATGATGTACATATATATTCAGTGTTTCAGTTCCCTCGTTTCTCCTGCAATGTTTCCTATAAGATATTTCATGCTTACATTATTGAATTTTTCTTGTATGTTTTCAATGAATATACTATGTAAGTGTCCTCTTTTTCTTAATTTTTAAATTTGATGCATCTATTTTTTGTTTTCTTGTTTATTTCTTCTCAAAATGTTTTTCCATACTGTCTGCTTCTATCTTGGCTTCATTACTTTCTAATAATTATGTTCTTTCCTTCATTGACTAACTTTATTCCTTCCACCACTTAATCATGAGAGTAGGATAAAAATCCTTCACTCCATTGTTTTACTCTGTAAAGTCTTGTCTTTATTTTATTTTTTTAATCATGACCTTAGAAATGGGGGAGCTTGCAAGTTAGCGCAGTTGTTTACAGTGCCTACTTGGGCAAACTCAGGGAGGTGCAGGGGACCGCAGTTCAATCCCCAGCTCCATAAGCTGCACAAGACCCATCCTCAATGCAGTCTGAGCCAGCAAATTGCTCAGCAGACTAATGTGCTTGCTTAGGCAGAGCACAGAGGTTAGGATCTGATCCCTGGCATGCTGTGCTGGCCCCATCTCCGGGGCCCACTGAGACAGCAATGGAGACTAGGCGTGGTGGTGCTACCTGTAATCCCAGCTGTTAAGAGGCTGAACACAGATGGATCACTACAGTCCCATCTACATAGTGAGATCCTGCAGGTCCTGTAGACCCTTACTAAAATAAAAATAAATAAATAGATAGCCTTAGGCTTGGGTTTTGCTTTTGATTCTATAGCCCTTTGGTGATTAGTATCTTTTATCCTTTCTACACAGTGATTCTGCTTTTCACATTAAATCTTGTCCAATAAAGCAGTTGTATAAAATCACATGACTGAGTAAATCAAGAAGCCTCAAATCATACCTGAGCATAAACAACTGATGGAAACTTGTCTCCATGCAGAAAGTACTGGGATACAGTTTCTGTGTCCGCTCAGTAGAGGGGCTTAGAGGCTATAGGAGGTGAGCTTGTGCTTAGAACTCACTGTCTTTTACTACTGTCACGTGGAAGAAGGAATTTGTTGTGAAAAATGTGGAAGAGTCTTGGTTTGCTGACCGTCAGCATCCAAGCAGTCATGTCATTTAAGAGTTGGCATACACAACCTAAGTGACCAATCTTGAGGGATACAAAGTTTTCTTGAAAGCAAATAATTATATGTTTAAAATTATGTAAAAAAATATAATATAGCTATAATACTGACTTGCCAGCAAGTGTACAATTTGATAATTTTTGGCACACATGTGTGTTCACCTGTTAAGATACCTCTGCATCTGTGCTACTCTCATTGCCACAATCAATATATATATAATCATCTACCTCAGAAGTTATTCTTTTAAAATTGGTTTTAAACTTTTTTTATTACATAGCCTTTGCTAATTAATATCTTTTATCTTTTCTCGAAAGTGATTCTGTTTTTCACATTAAATCTTGTTGTGTTGAAGAAGTTGTATAAAACCACATGTTTGAGTAAACTGAGAACCCTCAAATCATACCTGAGCATAAACAACTGGTGGAAACTTGTTTCCATGCAGCAAGTGCTGTGATATCTTCAGAAAGAATGATCACTGGGGATCATGGGTCGATCCCCAGTACCATATGCTGCTCTAACACCACCCTCAGAGGTGCTGAGCCAGCCACAGAGTCCCGGCATGGTGGCACGTGCTTGTAATCCCAGCACTTAGAGAGGCTGAAAACAGGAGGATCACTGTGAGTGTGAGCTGTGTATTGCGACCCTGCAAGAACCATGTAAAGTAAAAAGAAAACCTTTTCCCCTTCATCCCCTTTCCCCTACCACTGCGCTGTTGCAACTTTCCAAGAAGTTTGCTCCTTATTTACCATTTGGAATTCTCAAGAAAAAACAAAATACAGTGTTTAGACTTGTGTATCTGACTTATTTCACATAAAATTATGAATTGAAAGAGCATCTTTTTTTCCTAAAAATGTGACAAGTTTGTCCTTTTCTCATGGTAGAATAGTGCTCCACTGTACATAAATACATTTTCTTTATCTAGTCATCTGTTGATGGGCATATGATATTTCCAAGATTTAGCTAGTATAAACTGTGCTATGATAAATAGGTCACTGATGTGGGACTCTTTTGGGAAAATACCTAGCAAGGGAATAGCTGATATCAAATGGAACTGCTAGGTTTTTTTTTTTTTTCTTTGAATTTATATATTTCTTTCCATAGTAGTGTACCAGTATACACTGCCATCAGCAATGGAGAAGGTTATCTTTTTCAACACAGCCTCACCAGCATTCAATTTTGTTTGAGTTTGTAATGATAACCACTCTTTCTGGAGTGAGCTAAAAATCTTAGTTTTTCTTTAATTTGAATTTGAATTTTTTGGATGTCCAATGATCTTTCTGCTTTTTTTTTGGTGCAGGGTCTCACTATGTATGCAGCCCACATTCATAGTGATCTTCCTGCTTTTTGCCTCCCATGTGCTGGGATTACAGGCGCGCGCCACCATGCCCGGATTGCATCGCTGGCGCAGCGCACCCAAAGGCGGGGCCGGCGCGGCTTGGGGAACCAAGGATCGAACACTGGTCCCTGCACTTACCTAAGCAAGCGCTTAGTTCTCTGAGCTATACTGCCGGCCTTCCAATGATCTTTCTGTACGAGAAGAAAGGAACAACTTAACCACATAGGGTGTTTGTTTGTCAGGCTGGTGTCAGGTGACACCTTTTGGTCTAATAATCCATTGCTTGGAGTTTCTTGGGGCTTTGTGTTCTCTGAACTGAAGCAGCTAGCTCTTGTGGCTTGCCTTGGACAATCCCTGTTCTCAAACCAGCCATTCCTAGTCCCTACATGAGTGATCAATTTCCAGTTTCAGGTATTTCCTATATAAGTTATAAAAATTCTAGGTAACCTATATTAGTTAATAAAATTGAGGAAATGATAAAAAAAAATCCATCTACAAAAGAAATGTCCAAGCCGGGCGTGGTGGCGCAGGCCTGTAATCCCAGCACTTGGGAGGCTGAGGCAGGAGGATTGTTGTGAGTTCGAGACCAGCCTGAGCTACGAAGTGAGCTCAAGGCCAGCCTGAACTGCATAGTGAGACCCTGTCTCAAAAAGACAAAAAAAAAAAAAAAAAAAAAAAAAAAAAAAAAAAAAAAAAAAAAAAAAAAAAAAAAAAAAAGAAATGTCCAAGTCCTGATGAATTCACTGCTGAATTGCACAAAGACTTTACAGAAGATCTAATGCTACCACTCTTCAAACTCTTTAATGAAATGGAAGGGGATGCAATACACGCAAAATCATTTGTGGGAGCAAGCATTACCATAATGTCAAAAAAAGAGAAAAACTCAACAAAAAAGATGCAACACCTCTCAATAAGATATGGGCAAGTGGAATTCAGCAAATCAATAAAAAAGATTATACACCATCGTCATGTAGGGTTCATTGCAGTCATGCACAATACCTTCAATACATGCAACTGAAAACTTACTTAAAATCAGGAACAAGACAATTGCTATCACTATTCCTGTTCAATATCATTCTGGAAACATTAGTTAGAGTAAATGGACAAAAAGGAATCAAAAGAATATTGAAAGGAAAGCAAGAAGTGAGATTATCATTACTTGTCAGAAGTTACTTTAACTCCATTTTGGTTCATCCCTTTCACCCCTTCCAGATTGGCTTATCCTTTATCCTAGTCAGCCACTGAAAATAATTAGTATTTTGTAAACTTTTTAACTAGCTATTTTTACATAGCATTTTATTGTTAAATTTCTGTACTTTGCTGCACTTATGAACAATGTTTTATGTAACTCAATGAATAAAAATAATTCTTTTTTATTTTTTAATTATTTAATTGAAGAACAAATAACAATGATACAGTTTCAAGACAAATTAACAGGACAGATTCTATAAATTAATACCTTGCAAACTGTTTTTGTAATGTTTTGGTATCATACAAGGTGCATACAATATATTATACTTACAGACATTATTATAGCAGATGTCTCTAATCCTTGAATTAAGAGTATAGCTGTTTACTTATATTATTTTTTATAACTGAATTATATCACAGATTCAATAATTAATACTTTCTACCTTGTTATCTCCCTAGTGGTTGTCCATAGTACTAGAAGCCGACATAATATCTTGTCCAACCACTATTAGTGCAAATCCTGCTTCTCACAGAATTATGCAGAAGCATGGCATATGTATCCTCACTGTACTGCTTATACACACACATCATGATTCTTTCTCTACACCCCTTTTTTTGTCTACACCTGTCAAAGATGGGCACTCCATTGTCATTAAACCAATCTAGGTGCCTGAACTCGATGACACAATCCAACACAGTCCAGTATTCCACAATAATAGTGAGTTATCTGAAGAACTTGTTGACTGAAGACATTTACAGCTCAACTTATTATTATGGCCCTAAGTTATATATCTCATTTTTATACTTTTTCTGCTGTAAGGATAAGACCGAGATAGATCAAGCCCTATATACCAAAAGCTGTAGCTTTTGTTTCTGATGAGATCAGTAAGTCCCTTCAGGGTTTATCTTCTTATCCTGTAATGTACTCTGGAGGGCCTTTGTGCCATCCATGTGGATGAGTCACCAGCGAATGCTTGACCAGTTTGCTCTCTGTGTGAACCTGAGAGAGTTTTCTCTCCATGTCACTCTCCCCAGGCACACTATAGATCATCAGTCTCCTTCCTCTGTGGCTCCATAATCTCCTTGATCAGAAAATTTGGGGTACAACTGAATTTCATGATGTTACAGTACAGGTTCTGCTATGTCCTGAGTCTTCGCTGACCTTGAAAGGCTAGGGCCAAAATGTTGGCTGGCTCTGCAACTCTTCTATTTCTCAAATTTTGATCTGTGAACTTAAATTGTTAACCATCCGCAAGAAAAGCTGATTAGTATCCTGTAGCATATGCCATTCAGTTTGCTCTAACCATCTGACTAGATTCTTTTTAGTTGCTGTAGGGCATTTTTATTCATATTTCTTCTTTTGACTTCTTATAGTAGGGAGATGATATGATATTTTCACATGTGTGTCTGGTTTATTTCACTTATAAGTACATGTTAAAGTGGTATCCATTTCAATATAAATGCTTCAAGTTTATCATTCTTTATAGCTGAGTAATACTCCTTTGTATAGATATACCACATCTTTTTTCAACCATTCCTCATGTCAGGGACATCTTGGTTGTTTACAAGGTTTTTCTATCACAAATTGTGCTTCTATAAACATAGGTGCACATATATCACTATGATACAATACTTACAGTTCCTTTTGGAAAATTCCTAGTAGGGGGATAGCCGGCTTGAATGGGATTTCCAGTCCTACTCTTTTGAGGAGTCTCCACAGTGACCTCCACAATGATTGTACCAGTCTACATTCCCACCAGCAGTGGAGAAGTGTTCCCTTTTTTCTCACAACCTCTCTAACATTTGTTGTTCGTTGATTTCCTTATGATAGCCATTCTTTCTGGAGTAACATGGTATCTCAGTGTTGTTTTTATTTGCATTTCACAGATGGCTAGTGATGTGGAGAATTTTTTCTTATATTTATTTGCTTCTTTAATTTTGTCCTCTGAGAAGTGAGTATTCATCTCAGATGCCAATTTCTGAATTGGGTGTTTAAATTTGAGGGCCCTATTATATCTTAGTTCTTTACATATTCTAGACAATAGACCTTTGTCTGATTGCTTAATAGTTAGGATGTTTCCAAATTTCTTGGGTTATCTTTTCACTTTGGTGACAATTTCTTTTGATGTGCAGAAACTCCTCAAAAGAGTTGATCTCAGTTGTTGATTCCTGCAAGTGTTTCCTGTGCAAATATATGTTTGTTCATATATACCTACCCCTATCTCTTCAAGAGTTCCTCCTACTTTCTCTTCCAGGAGATTGAGTGTTTCTCTTTTAATGTTTAGATCTTTAATCCATTTTGACTTTAGCTTAGTGCATGGTGATAGAGCTGGGTCAAGTTTTAATTTCTAGCATGTAGAAAGCCAGATTTTCCAGCACCATATGTTAAAGAGTCTATCTTTCTTCCAGTAAGATTGTTTGGCCCCTTTGTTGAAGATTAGATGGCTGAGTGTGATTGTAGATGCCTCTACATCTTCTAATCTATTCCACTGACCCTCACGTCTATTTTGTTGCAATACCATGTTGATTTTATCACAGTGGCTTTGTAGAATAATTTCAAGTCAGGAATTGTGATGCCTTGTGCCTTTCTTTATTGGCCAAGATTGCCTTTGCCATAGTAGGTCTTCTCTGATTCCAAATAAATTTTAGGAATGATTTCCTTAGGTCTGGGAGGTATGTTCGTGGCAGTTTGACAAGGATTGCATTAAACACAGTTTTGGGAGTATGGCCATCTTCACAATGTTGGTTCTTCCTATTCAGGAGCATGGAATATCTTTCACTTTTTGAAATCCTTTATAATCTCTTTTCTTAGGGTGTTGTAATTTTCTGTGAAAAGATCTTTGTCTTCCTTAATTAAGTGAATTACATTTTCTACTGTGCTATTGTAAAATGTATTGTTTCTATTGTTTCCCTTTCAGTGTGCTTGTTATCTGTGTAGAGGAATGCTATTGACTTTTGAGTATTGATTTTGTATCCTGCTATGCTACTAAATTTCAATATCAGTTCTAGTAGTTTCTTGGTGGAATTTTTGGGGTCTTCCAAGTTAAGTATCATGTCGTTTGCAAATAGTGATAATTTAACTTCTTCTTTACCTATTCTTATTCCCTTTATTTCTCCCTCTTTTCTAATGGCTGTTGCTAAGGATTCCAAGACTATATTGAATAAGAGGGGTGATAGATCACATCTTTGTCTTGTACCTGATTTAAGAGTAAAAGGTTTCAGTTTTTCCCCATTTAAGATTATATGAGCTTTTGGGTTGTCATAGATGGCTTTATCAAGTTAAGATAGAGTCCATCTATTCCAATTTTCTGTAGGACCTTGAACATGAATGAGTGTTGGACTTTGTCAAATGCTTTCTCTGCATCAATTGAGATGATCGTGTGGTTTTTAGATTTCAGTGTATTAATATAGTGTATTGCATTAATAGATTTTCTAATATAGAACCATCCTTGCATCCCTGGGATGAATCCTACCTGGTCATGGTGTATGATCTTCTTGTTGATTTGCTGTATTCTAATTTCCAGGATTTTGTTGAGTATTTTTGCATCAATGTTCATGAGGGAAATTGACCTGTAGTTCTCTTTTGTGGTTGTGTTTTTCCTTGTTTTGGAATCAGTATTATACTTGGCTCCAGAAATGATTTTAGGAGGACTGTTCCTTTTCAACTGCATTGAAGAGTTTATGGAGTGTGGGGATTATATCTTCTATAAATTTCTTATAGAATTCAGCTCTGAATCCATCCTGACCTGGACTTCTCTTTGTCGGTAGGCTTTTTATTACATTTCGTATTTTGTTGGCTGTTATCAGCTTATTGAGAATTGTTATATCTTCTTTATTCAATTTTGGTAATTTGTACCTTTCGAGGAATCTGTCCATTTCTTCTGTGTCTTCTATTCTGTGAGCGTAAAGATTCTCGAAGTAACTATTGATAATCTTCTGAATTTCCACTGGGTTTGTGGTGATTTCACCCTTTTCATTCCTTATCGCTTGTACTAGAATTTTCCTTTGCCTCTTTTTGATGAGGTTCGCAAGACGCTTATCGATTTTATTTAGTTTTTCAAAGAACCAACTTTTTGATTTGTGGATTCTTTGAACTATTTTCTTCATCCCAATTTCATTAATTTCTGCTCTAATCTTTATGATTTCTTCCTGTCTTTGAGCTCTGGGCTTTTTTCTAGTGGTCAGAGGTGCAACATTAGGGTGATAATTTGTTCCCTTTCTGTTTTCCTAATGTGTGAGTTCATAGCTATTATTTTCCCTCCAAGAACTGCTTTCATTGCATCCCATAAATTCTGGTAAGTTGTACTTGAATTTTCATTGAATTGTAGATATTGTTGAATTTCTTCTGCAACCCATTGATTGCCCAGGAGAGTGTTGCTTAGTTTCCATGAATTTAGTGGTTTTTCTGGTTTCTTTTGTCATTTATTTCCAGTTTCATTGCATTGTGGTCAGATAATATGCATGTGATTATTTCTATTTTCTTTCATATACTTAGGTATGACCTCTGGGCTAGTATGTGGTCTATTTTGGAAAATGACCCATGTGCAGCTGAAAAAAATGTGTATTCAGCTGTAGTTAGGTGGAACACTCTGTATATGTCCACCAGGTCCATTTGTTCCAAGCTCTGGTTCAGTTCTACTACTTACTTGATAACTTTTTGTCTGGTTGACCTATCTTATTGAGATAAGGGTGTGTTAAGGTCTCCTGTTAGATTGTGTTCTTAGACATTAAGTTTTTCATGTCCCTTAAGATTTGTCTTACATAGTTGGGTGATCCTGTGTTTGGTGCATGAATATTTATGAGTGTTACTTCTTGCTCTTCAATTTTTCCCCTGACCAATATATAGTGGCCTTCTTTGTGTCATTTGATCATTCTTGGTTTGAAGTTGAGACTGTCTGAGAATAGAATTGTTACTCCTGCTTTTTTCTGAGGTGCTGGGGCATGTAGTATTGTTTTTCATCCTTTGACTTTCAGCCTACAAATGTTCTTTTGAGTGAAGTTTGTTTCTTGTATACAGCATATTGTTGGATTTTGTTTCCTAATCCACTGTGCCAGTCTATTTCTCTTAATTGGGGAATGAGTCCATTTAGATTGATGGTTATAATTGAAATCTGCTGACTTATGTTTGTCATGATATTTACCTGGTGTTGTTTACTCCTTTTTAACCTGTGTTTAATTGTCTGTCCTGTTTAGTGTGTTCCTTCTATTCTCATTCATGGAGTTCTGGTCATTGTGGTCTCTCTCTAGAACATCTTTCAGCAGCCTGTGAAGGGATGACTTTGTCATCACGAAATTCTTTAGTTGTTCTTTGTCGTGGAAGTATTTCACTTCTCCATCAAAATTGAAAGAGAGTTTTGCAGGGTATAATAGTCTGTGCTGGAATTTTTTTTCCTGTAGGACTTGAAGAACTCTGCTCCATGCTCTCCTTGCCTTCACTGTTTGTGTAGAGAAGTCGGCTGTAATTCTGATGGGTTTTCCTTTGAATCTGAGCTCCTTCTTCTCTCTAGCAGCTTTCAGTATATTGTTTTTGTGTTGGATTTCTGGGATCTTAACTATTATATGTCTTGGTGTGTTTCTACTCGGGTTGAAGTTATTTGGTGTTCTGTATGCTCTTAGTGACCTGAATGTTGGATTGTTTCCTCGTATTTGGGAAGTTTTCTGTGATCACTTCTCCCCAAATTCTTTTTATGTCATTTGTATTGACTCCTTCATTCTCATTGATACCAATTATTCTCACTTTGTTCATCCTGGCATCATCTTGCAGATGATGGATTATTTTTTCCTGCATTCTCATTGTTTCTAAGAGATCTTTTCTTACCTTTTCACTAGCTGCTCCAGCATCTTCAAGATCTCAAACTCTATTTTTGCTTTCACTCAGATGGGTTTGTAGACTCGTGATTGATATTTTTATTCCTTCTATATCTCTCTGACTGTGTTTCATGTGTTCTATTTCTTTTCTGTATTGCTCATTCAAGGAATCCATCATATTTGTGATCTCAATTTTTTTAGCCCTGTCTTCTTTAGAAGTAGTTATTAATTCTTTTTCTGCCATGTTTCTACCAAATTGTGTTTCCTCTATATTTCTGGACTTGTTTCTGTGTTTCAGATGCTGTGACTTCAAATAATTCTTTTTATTTCAAAGAATTCTTTTTTGATTTAAGAACTTTTTTCTGCTTTGAGTTCCTCATGATCTTTCTGCTGTTGTTTCTTTGCTTCAGATGATGTTAATTCATACGTTTCAGCTGGAATAGTGCTCTCTGCACTTGTTCTGGGTGAGCACAGTTTTTCCACCCTATGTTTCTGGAATTCATTCTTTATTTCAGATACTATGTATTCAGATATTTCTTTTTTAATTTGGGGAATTACTTCTCGTTTTATTTCCTCTATAGCTTTCTGTTATTGTTCCTTTGCTGCTGTATCTGTTAATTCATTCATTGCAGCTGAGCTAGTGTCCTCTGCCTTTCCTGATGGACTCGAGATCTGGGATTGCATTTTTCCCCTTCTCTTTGTCATTTTGTATAGTACTGACCTTTGACCTTTCGTGTAGAACTTTGGTGCAGCTATAACCTTAGCTTGTTATGTGATTTGGGTACCTGTCCATTAAGTTTGAGATTATCCAGGTCTGCCTATCCTGGATCTAGCTGTTGTGTTCAGTTTCTTTTTTGCTACAACTCCTTTGGTTCCCCTCTGTTGGTTCGATGTTCAGGTGAGCATGAACTGAACTGGGATGCAGAGCAAGTAGTGAAAATTCCCTGTCTTAGCTGGCTTTGGAGCGAGGATCCGGAAAATTGCCAGAGTCAGCCCTCCTGTGTCAGGCACGTCACTCCCCAGGTGGGCAGGCCTGGACTTTGGTGGGTGTTCTGGGCTCACAAAAGAATAGTGGATGGTCTTATTTACTGAGTAGGCTGTACTGGGTTGGCAAGCCTGAGCTGGGTCCGGGTCTACAGGCCGTAACCCGAGAAGGTTGGGAAGGGTCCCTCCAGTGCTGTGGGCCTAGAGCCCTCATTCACAGGCCAGGTGGCACTGGGTTTCTGGCCCTGGTGTGGGACCGGGGATTGTTGAGAAATTTCCCTCCAGTGTGGCAGGCTTGGAGTTCTCACTCCAGGCCAACCTGCACTGGGTCTGCGGCTCTGGGGTGGGACCAACAATTGCCGGAAATGTTTCTTTGGCATGGTGGGCCTTGAGCTCTCACCAGCCCACAGGGGTTGGGGGGACAGGGAATCCCTGGGAAATGTCTCTCAGGCACAGTGGGCCTGGAGTTCTACACTCACTGGACTTTGATGCCCAGGGAAAAATTCCCACTCACTCAGGGGGCTTTAGAGCAGGGGATCTGGGGTGTTGCTGGTGAGTGGGTCCTGAGGTTTCAGGCCAGTCACTGGCTTGGAAGAGTTGGGTCAGGGATCTGGGTAGCGCGTGTGGGAAGAAGCCAATGGCTCTCCCTCAGACTCACCACACTCTCACTGATCTGGGAAGCCTGGTGAGTCGTGCAAGTTCCCACTCGCTGGGAGAGCTTGGGGCGGGATCCAGGAGGCTGCTGGAGTCCACTGAGCAGTCTCTGGCCGGTTACTGGGGCTGGACGGGCACGGGCAGGATCGAGGAGTTTTTTTGTTTTTTTTTTTCATCTCAAGTGAATTAATTTCTTTTGTAATCTTTGTGATTTCTTCCTGTCTTTGGGCTTTGGGTTTGGTTTTCTCTTCCTTTTCTACATGTCGGAGGTGCGGCATTAGGATGTTTATTTTTTCCCAATCTGTTTTCCTTATGTATGAGTGCATAGCCATGATTTTCATTCTGAGGACTGCTTTCATTGCATCTCATAAATTCCAGTAAGTTGTGCTTCAATTTTCATTGAATTGTGGATATTGTTGAATATCTTGTTTAATTTCATCTGTGACCCATTGATTGCTTAGTAAGGTGTTGTTTAATTTCCATGAATTTAATGGGGTTTTCTGGTTTCTTTTGTCTTTTATTTCCAGTTTCATTGCACTGTGGTCCGATATTATGCATGGATTAATTTTGGTTTTCTTGCATACACTTATGCATTACCTATGGATTATTATGTGGTCTATTTTAGAAAATGATGCATGTGTAGCTGAAGAAAAATGTTTCTTTAGCTGTAGTTGGGTGGAACATTCTGTATATGTACACCAGGTCCATTTGTTCCAAGCTCTGTTTCAGTTCTGGTACATCCTTGGTAATTTTTTTGTCTGATTGATCTATCTTTTTGAGATATGGGAGTGTTAATGTCTCCTGTTAAGATTGTGGTCTTGCATTGGGTTTTTCATGTCTGTTAAGATTTGTCTTACACAGATGGGTGTTCCTGTGTTTTCTGCATAGATATTTATGAGTGTTACCGGTTCTTCTTGAAATTTTTCCCTGACCAATATATAGTCACCTTGTTTGTGTCATTTGATCACTCTTGATTTGAAGTTGAGACTGTGTGGGAACAGAATTGCTACTCCTGTTTTTTTCTGCGGTGCTGGGGCATGCAGTATTGTTTTCTGTCCTGTGACTTTGAGCCCATGAATGTCCCTTTGAGTGAAGTGTGTTTCTTGTATACAGCATATTGTTCGATTTTGTTTCCTAATCCTCTGTGCCAGTCTATTTTTCTTACTTGGGGAATTGTGTCCATTTACACTGATGCTTATAATTGAAATGTGTTGAGTTATGATTGTCATGATATTTAACTGTTGTTTTTTACTGTTATTTATCATATGTTTAATTGTTTGCCCTATTTAGCGTATTCCTTCCATTTTCATTCTTGGAGTTCTGGTCATTGTGATCTCTCTCTAGAACATCTTTCAGCAGCCTGTGTAAGGATGGCTTTGTCATCATGAAATTATTTAGTTTTTCTTTGTAGTGGAAGTATTTCCCTTTCTATCGAACTTGAAAGAGATTTTTGTAGAGTATTATAAATTTAGGCTAGAATTTGTTTTCATACAGGACTTGAAATACTCTGCTCTATGCTCTCCTTGCCGTCATGGTTTGTATAGAGAAATACACTGTAATTGTGATGGGTTTTCTTTTGATTGTGATCTGGTTCTTCTCTCTGGCAGCTTTCAGTATATTATTCTTGTGTTGGATTTCTGTGATCTTGACTATTACATGTCTTGGTGTGTTTGTACTTGGGTTGAAGTTATTTTTTTTCTTTATGCTTCAGCTACCTGAATGTTGCATTGCTTCCTCATATTTGGGAAGTTTTCTGTGATTACTTCTCCCCATATTCTTTTTATATCATTTGTATTGACTCCTTCATTCTTATTGTTTCCTATTAGTCTCAGATTATTCATCTTTGCATTGTCTTGCAGGTGATGAATTATTTCTTCTTCTGTTCTTGTTGTTTTTAAGAGATCCCTTCTCACCTTTTCACTAGCTGCATCAGCGTCTTGAAGATCTGAAAGTCTGTTTTCACTTTTGCTAAAATGTTTTTGTGGTCTCGTGATTGAGATTTTAAGTTCTTCTATATCCTTTTGACTCTGCTTCATGTGTTCTATTTCTTGTCTGTATTGCTCATTTCAGGAATCTGTCATATTTCTGATCTCCTCTTTTTTTTTTTTTATCAATGTCTTCTTTAGAGGCAGCTATTAATTCTTTTACTGCAGAGTTTCTTCCAAATTGGGTTTCCTACATATATTTTCAGAATTGATTCTCTACTTCAGATGCTATGATTTCAAATAATTCTCTTTTTATTTCAGAAATTATTTCTGGTCTGCATTCCTCTTTACCTTTCTACTGTTGTTTCTTTGCTTCTGATGCTGTTAGTTTATGCGTTTCAGCTGAAATAGTGTTCTCTTCACTTGTTCTGGGTGGGCATTTGGTTTCCCTCATATGTTTCTGAATTTGATTTATTACTTCAGATGCTATGTATTCAAATATTTCTTTTTTTTTATTTCAGGCATTAATTCTCATCTGAGTTCCTCTATACCTTTCTGCTGTTGTTTCTTTGCTTCTGCCTCTGTTAATTGATTCATTTCAGCTGAGCTAGTGTTGTCTGCACTTATTGGTGGAGTCAAGGCCTGATATTGTATTTTTCTCCTTGTGTTTGTCATTTTGTATAGCACTGACCTCTGATCTTTGGTGTAGTGTTTTGCTGCAGTTATGATCTTCGCACATGAGATTTGGGTGCCAGTCTATTAATTTTGAGATTATCCAGTTATGCCTGGCCTGGATCTAGCACTGTGTTCAGTTCCTTTTTCCTTCAGCTCTTCTGATACAACTGTGAGCCTGTGGTTCCCCTCTGTTAGGTCCCTGGTCCGTGGAGCACTGGGGAGTGCAGGAGATCTCCCTCACACTCACTAGGTTGGGCAAGGTTGGATTGGGTGCAGGGAGAGTCACAAAAGTTCTCACTCCTGTTTTGGGATTGGGGGCAGGGGCTCCGGGTAGTTGCCTGGCAGGCCTGTGTGGGGTATCTCAGGCACTTCACTTGCTCAGCGGGCTTAGGGCCTGGGGTTCTGAATGTCGGCCTGTGTGCAGAGAAGCCAAAGGCTCTCCCACAGTCTCACCACACACTTACTGAACCAGGATGCGGTGAGAGTCGGGAAAATTTCCACTTGCTATGTAGCTTAGGTGCGAGGGCTCCGGGGAGTTGCCAGGCAGGTCACGCTAGGGTGTTTCAGGGTGTTCACTCACTAGACGGGTTAGGGGGCCGGGGCTCCAGATATTGGCGCTCACGTGGATAAGCCAAAGGCTCTCCCGTGGACTCCCGACACACTCAGCAAACCGGGATGCCGAGAGAGTCGGAAAAATTCCCACTCTGCTATTCTTTTTCTCAACTATTTTTACTTATCAGTATGTAGAAGAATTGTATTGTTAATTTGAAGAAATGTGTGTAGTAAAGATTTAAAGTTATTAAGAGTCACCAGAAGTATTCACTAAAAGCGGAAATCACAGCCATGGAGAGGAAACATCACTGGATCAGTCAAGGCTCTTTAGGAGAAGTTTCAGAAAACAGACCTGAGACTGTAGATGTGGGGATCAACCATGGGCACTGTAAGGAAGAAAGGAAAAGGGAAAGATATCAGAGCATATGTGAAAAGAGTCTATTCTCTAGGTATCTCTTTGTGTTAGAGATCCTTGATTTTCTGTGTCCCAAAATTTGCCTTCTCTCTTAAGAGTGTCATATTGGTTTCTGTTTGGAACTGTCTTCTGTCCTACTGAATGATTTTGGTGAGTTTGTTACTCCAGCACCTCCCAATATTATTACCCAAGGGAGAACATGTGCGTAAAGCAAACATGGTATTCTAATTATAGTAGAACAAGTAGGAATACTGATAATAGCATGTGAAATCTAGAATTTAATGAACTTTGGTAACTAATGCTTTTATATTTTAAACCATAGACACAAACACTATAGCTATATAACAAGGAGGATCATAAATTAGGAATTTGTATGTAAACTGGTTCCCCTGAGTTCTGTGTGGCCACTTTCCCTTCTTGTATCTGGAATCTTCCAGGTAGACTTGTTTAATTAAGTTATCCCTGCTGCTTCTGTATTGCCAGGATCTTCCTGTGAGTCTGGGCCTCAGCCTATGTCCCACGGGGCCCAGCCTCAGGTTTCAAGCCCAGATGAAACCCTCCACCTCTCCTCCCTAAAGCCTGCAGTCCAACTTTACCTCCACTCTGTGTTTTGCCAAACTCCATTTGCAAGTCTTTAAATGTAAACAATCATTCTGCAATGCATCTATTAGTTGATTAGGAACTGTAAAATTAAATTTACTGTTGCAAAATATTGCTTTTAAATTGCCTTTGATGTTACTCAGTGATATTTTGTCTAGCCTGTGAAAGGTTGTGAGTGTAGTCTCCAACACTGCCAAGGAATGTTGCTAAATTCAGTTCAAGAGAGTCCCTGGGTTTCTCTGTGTGCCTGAAGGACTTGTGTTGAGGTTACAAAAAATCAAGGCAAGAAATTTATTGCTTTTGCTTCAGTGTATCTTTAATGGTATCTTACCAAAAACTTTTGTAACTGTTGGGATTTCATGAGATTCATGTGTTTAAAAAGTTGACAAACTGTGTCCCCAGTGAGTGTTTGGACAACATTGCATGTGGGAGACTCCAAAGATGTGTTCAAGAAATCACAGCTACAAAGAAATATCAACAGAAAGAAGCCAGACTCAGAAAGGAAAAGTGAGGGAGAAACCCATCATGTCCAAATTCAGAATCAGAACGGTTCTCAAGAGAAGGCTATATTGTCCTAGATGAGGGTACAGCTTGTACCATTGGTCTGGTGAACGTGCCTTCTTGGAAGAACTAGCACCCAAAGGAGAGAACCTATCCTGTATGTATACAGGATAGCTTGGATAATTGTACTGATGGTTTCTACTGATTTATTAAAAAGAATGGTTAATCCTTACATTTTTTTCTTCTTACTTTTAGTTATTTTTGAACAAAATTTTTTGGCCAACTTTGCGTGCTTATATCTGGTTATCTCAATAACAAATTTAAAGATAACAATGTATAATATAGCGAACATTAAAACATTATTGAATTCCAATCATTTCATTTACTAATATTTTGTATCAGTTTTTTTTTTTTTTTTTGCTATTTTTTATTCTCTTAAAAATGAAACAAAACCAAACAACAACACACCTGTAGAGTGGGAGGTGCACTTCAGCAGAAGCCAGGCTACTGAAATAGGATCCTAACAATTATACCATCCCTACCAAGAAAAGGAACAAAATATATGCAGACCAGGGTACCAGACAGATTAAAAGCTACAGAGCAGAGTTTAAAGAAATATAATTTTGCCCTTGGAAAACATTAAAAACAAGCATTTAATCCTGATTAAGAACATGAATTAAAATAGAGAGAAAGCCGGGATACCTGGGGCTATGTGAGCTAGCAGAACACCCTAGGGAGATTTTTAAAAGTACTGGCCAGGAACATACTTTCACTAATCTCCCCCTGAATACTGAGAGGGTTATACCATGGAATAATCTGCTCACTGCTCATTGCTTACCATCATCTGTACAAACAAGAGCCCACCCCTGCACCCTTGGTGAGGGCGGCTGCATAGAGTGGGCCCTGAGGCACCACTGAGTTTGTGAGCTACAAAATGATGTTGTTCATAGAAATCAAGGAAGGAAGCATCATGGAAAAAGGCATAGTGGCACTGACAGAAGGTCAACTGGAGGGAGAACACAAAAACAGTCATGGGGCTTGTCAAGCAGAGTGATAATGAAAATTGAGAAAGCCCATGTAGAAATCAGAAAAACCTGAGTGCTAAGTCAACCACAATTCATGCTCCCCTCTGCAACTTAATTGAGCATATCCAGTCCTATGAAAAGGTACAGATCTCTATTTAACCATGGCCAGAAAAAGGCCTTCAGTTGTAACGCTCTGAAGTCCATGTGTACCAACAGGCCTCCTCACCCATAGGCAGGAAATTGAACAGATCATGGAGGAAGGGACTCCTCAGAGACCAGGAGGAGCTGGCTGTAAAGGTTGAGGAATAGAAGGACTTCGAAGCCATAGTGGCACTAAAGATAGAAAACTGTCAAAAACAGTAAGACCTAGCTGTCCATTCACACCCACCGTTGCAGGTACAGGTAAAATATTTCCCACTTGTGAATATAGCTCAGAGAGCATATTGATTGAATTGAGACTACAAAATAAATGGGACTGGGAAGATGCTTTAATTTTTTATTTCAACTGTACAGGATCTCCTTCTTTCTCTTTCTTCATTTGTTTCCTTTGGCCCTTTCATCTAATGTATTTGATTGACAGAGAGAGAGAGAGAGAGAGAGAGAGAGAGAGAGAGAGAGAGAGAGAGACAGGCAGAGAGAGACAGAGAGAGACAGAGACAGAGACAGAGACAGACAGAGACAGAGACAGAGACAGAAAGGAGAACAAGAATTAAGCAGTGCTTTCAATTTGTTACAGCCAAATAATCTTGGAAACAAGCAAGATACCTGTCACCTGAGGAATGGATGAAAAGGTTGTGGTACTTTTATACAATGGAGTATTACTAAGCTATAAGAATGATAAACTCGAAGCCTTTATATTTAAGTGGATGCCACTTGAAGATATACTCATAAGTGAAAAAAACCAGACCCATATGTGTACAGTCTCAACTTCAAACAAAGAATGATCAAATGTAACAAAGAAGACCACTGTATATAGTGGAAAAATTCAAGAGGAAGAGGTGACATTCATAAATATCTATTCACCAAATATTGGAACACCCAAATTTATAAGACAGATCTTAATGGACATGAAAAATCTAATATTCATTACCACAATCTTAACAGGAGATTTTAACATTCTCTTATCCCAAAAACATAGGTCAAACAGAAAAAAAAAATTAGCCAAGAGGTAGCAAAACTGAGTCAGAGCTTGCAACAAATGGACTTAGTGGACATATACAGAGTGTTCCACACAAACACAGCTAAGTGAATATTTTTACAGCTGCATATGTATCATTTTCTAAAATAGACCACATACTAGTCCATAGATCATGCTTAAGTATATGCAAGAAAACAGAAATTATCCCATGCATATTAACTGACCACAGTGCAGTGAAACTGGAAGTAACTGATAAATGAAACCAGAGAACACCCCTAAATACATGAAAATTAACACCCCACTCAGCAATCAGTGGATCACAGATGAAATGAATGCAGAAATTCAAAAATATCTGCAATTCAATGAAAATTCAACCACAACTTATCGGAATTTAAATGATGTAATGAAAGCAGTTCTCAAAGAGCAGTTTATGGGAAAACAGAACAGGAAAAAATAAAGACCTTAATGTGCACCTCCAACATCTAGCAAAGGAAACGCAAACCAAACCCAGAGCCCAAAAGTGGGAAGAAATCATAAAGAATAGAGCAGAAATTAATTGAATTGACAAGAAGAAAACAGTTCAAAGAAATAACAAATCAAAATACTGCTTCTTTGAAAGATTAAATAAACTTGATAAGCCCCTAGTTAACCTCATCAAAATGAGGAAAGAAAAAATTAAAATGCAAGCAATAAGAGATGAAAAAGATATAATCACTATAGACCCAGTGGAAGTTGAGAAGATTATCAATAGCTACTTTGAGAATCTACTCTCACACATAGATTTCATCTTAGTGTGTTTGCTATCTGTGTAGAGGAATGCTATTGACTCTTGGGTACTGAGTTCTACTATGCTACTGAATTTGTGTATCAATTCTAGTAGCTGTTGGTGGATTTTTTTATGTCTCCCAAGTAAAGTATCATGTCATACATGAATAATGACAATTTAACTTCCCACTGTGCCAGAGGGACCTTTCCCAGCCTTCTCCGATTCTGGCCCACAGCCCCAGATGCAACACAGCTTGACTGACACAGCATAGCCTACCCGGTGAGGACATAGTAGAAATGGACAGATTCCTACTTAGGTACAAATTGCCAAAACTTAATCAAGAAGATGCAACACCTCTTAATAACCTAATAATAGGCAATGAAATATGAAATGTAATAAAAAGGCTACCAACAAAGAAAAGTCCATGTCCTGAGGGATCCACAGCTGAGTTCTGCTTGAAATTTAAGGACAACATAATCCTTGCACTCCTCAAACTCTTCAGTGAATTTGGAAAGGAAACAATCTCCCAAAATATTTCCTGTAGTCAAGTATTATACTGATACCAAAACAAGGGAAAGACACATCTCAAAAAGTGAACTATAGGCCAATCTCCCTCATGAACTTAGATGCAAAAATTGTTAATAAAATTCTAGGAAGCAGAATACAGAAAATTATTAAGATGATCATACACTATGATCAGGTAGGATTCATCCCAGGGATGCAAAGATGTTTCAATATTAGCAAATCTATAAATGTAACACACTATATCAATCTGAAAACCACATGATTATCTCAATTGATGCAGAAACAGCTTTTGACAATGTTCAACACTCATTCCTTTTGAAAATCCTACAGAAAATTGGAAAAGGCCTCTACTTTAATTTGATGAAAGACATCTACAACCACCCAGTGGCTAATACAATTCTAATTGAGGAAAAACTGAAATCTTATACTCTCAGATTTGGTATAAGACAAGGATTGCCTCTATCACCCCTCCTATGCAATAGAGTTCTGGAATCATTAGCTAGAGCCATTAAACAACAGAGAGAAATAAAAAGAATAAGAATAGATAAAGAAGAAGTTAAATTATCATTATTCACATATGACATGATACTTTACCTGGGAGACATAAAAAACTCCACCAAGGAGCTACTAGAATTGATACACAAATTCAGTAGCATAGTAGAACTCAATACCCAAGGGTCAATAGCATTCCTCTACACAGATAGCAAACACACTAAGAGGGAAATTAAATGAACAATACCTTTTACAATTGTACTGCAGAAAATGAAATACATGGGATTTAATCTAACTGAAGAAGTCAAGGATCTTTTCAAGGAATATTACAGTACTCTGAAAAAAGTGATCACAGAGGATTATAGAAAATGAAAATATATTCCCTGGTCCTGGAAAGGAAGAACCAACATCAGGAAGATGGCCACTACCCAAAATTACCATATAGATTTAATGTGATCTCTATCAAACTACCACGAACATACCTCCCAAACCTAGAGAAATCATTCCATCAATTTATTTGGAACCAGAAAAGACCTAGAACAGCAAAGGCAATCCTGGGCAAAACATTCAAGGCTGGAGGCATTACAATTCTTTTTTTTTTTTTTTTTTTTTTTTTTTTTTTTTTTTGTCTTTTTGAGACAGGGTCTCACTATGCAGTTCAGGCTGGCCTCTAACTCACTTTGTAGCTCAGGCTGGTCTTGAACTCACAACAATCCTCCTGCCTCAGCCTCCCGAGTGCTGGGATTACAGGCATGCGCCACCACGCCCGGTCTACAATTCTTGATTGAAATTATACTACAGACATTTCTGAGTGATCCCCAGTCCCACCCCATGATGCCAGATCCAGTGCAGCTCAACCTGTGAGTGAGGGCTCCAGACCTGCCATGGCAGAGGGAGCTTTCCCAGGCTTCTCCGATTCCAGCCCTTAGCTCCAGACCCAGCATAGCTTGGCTGACACAGCACAGCCTACCTGGTGAATGAAAACATCCACTATCCTTTTAGGAGTGCAGTGGACCCACCAAAGCCCAGGCCTCCCCATGTAGAGAGTGACCTGCCTGAGACACAAGGGTCAACTCTGGCAACATTCTGGATCCTTGCCCCAAAGCCAGCCATGATAGTGGGAATTTTCACTACTTGCTTTGCATCCTGGTTTGGCTCCTGGTCAACTGACCAGCCAACCAACAGAGGGAAACCACAGGAGCTTCAGCAAGAAGGAACTGAACACAACAGCTAGATCCAGGCCAGGCATAACTGGATAATCTCAAATTTAGTAGACTGGCACTTGAATCACATTACATTCTAAGGATATAGCTGCATCAAAGCTCTGCATCAAAGGTCAGAGGTCAGCGCTATAAAAAGTGACAAAGACAAGGAGAAAAGTGCAATCTCAGGCCTGGAGTCCACCAATAAGTGCGGAGGACCCAAGCTCAGCTTAAATGAATTAATTAACAGATATGGAAGTAAAGGAACAACAGCAGAAAGGTAAACAGGAGCTCAGACGAGAATTAATTCCTCAAATAAGAAAAGAAATATCGGAATACATAGCATCTGAAATAAAGAATCAAATCCAGAAACATCTGGGGGAAAACCAATGTTCACCCAGAACAAGTGCAGAGAGCACTATTCCAGCTGAAACGTATGAATTAACAGAGTATGAAGCAAAGAAAGAACAACAGAAAGGTCATGAGGAACTTAAAGCAGAAATAATTTCTGAAATCAAAAAAGAATTCTTGAAATAAAAGAATTCTTTGAAATCATAGCATCTGAAATGCAAAAACAAGTCCGTAAATATACAGAGGAAACCCAACTTGGAAGAAACTCTGTAGACAAAGAATTAATAGCTACCTCTAAAGAAGACATGGATACTTCAAGAATCTTTATGCTCACAGAATAGATGACATAAAAGAAATGGACAGATTCCTCGAAAGTTACAAATTTGAACAAAGAAGATATAACAACTCTCAATAAGCCAATAACAGCCAACAAAATATGAAACGTAATAAAAAGCCTGCTGACAAAGAAAAGTCCAGGTCCTGATGGACTCACAGCTGAATTCTACAAAAAATTTATAGAAGATATAAGGTCTACATACCTCAAGCTCTTCAATGAAATTGAAAAGGAAGCAGTCCTCCCAAAATCATTTCTGGAGGCAAGTATTACACTGATTCCAAAACCAGGGAAAGACACAATCAAAAAGGAAAACTACAGACCAATCTCCCTCATGAACATAATCACAAAAATACTCAATAAAATCCTAGCAAATAGAATACAGCAAATCATCAAGAAAATCATACACCATAACCTGTAGGATTCATCCCAGGGATGAAAAGATGGCTCAATATTTGAAAATCTATAAATGTAGTACACTATATTAATAGACTGAAATCTAAAAACTACATGATCATCTCAATTGATGAAGACAATTGACAAAGTTCAACAGTCATTCATTTTGAAAGTCCTTCAGAAAATTGGAATAGATGGAATCTACCTTAACTTGATAAAAGCCATCTGTGACAACCCAAAAGCTAATATAATCCTAAATGGGGAAAAACTGAAATCTTTTACTCTTAAATCAGGTACAAGACAAGTATGTCCTCTATCACCCCTCCTATTCAATATAGTTTTGGAAACACTAGCAAAGCCATTTGAAAAGAGATAGAAATAAAAGGGATAAGAATAGGGAAAGAAGAAGTTAAATTATCACTATTTGCAGATGAATTAACAGTGAATACTTTAATTCATGATACTTTACCTGGAAGACCCCAAAAATTCCACCAAGAAACTACTAGAACTGATACAGATATTCAGTAGCATACCAGGATACAAAGTCATTACTCAAAGTTAATAGCATTCCTCTACACAGGAAACAAGCACACTGAAAGGGAAACAATAGAAACAATACCTTTTACAATAGCACTGCGGAAAATGAAATACCTTGGAACTCACTTAACCAAGGAAGTCAAAGATCTTTTCACAGAAAATTACAACACCCTAAGAAAAAAGGATTTCAGAAAATGGAAAGATATTCTATGCTCCTGGATAGGAAGAACCAACATTGTGAAGATGGTCATACTCCCAAAATTGCTGTACAGATTTAATGCAATCCCTATCAAACTGACATGGACATACCTCCCAGACCTAGAGAAATCATTCCTAACATTTATTTGGAACCACAGACGACCTAGAATAGCAAAGGCAATCTTGGCCAATAAAGACAAGGCAGGAGGCATCACAATTCCTGACTTGAAATTATTCTACAAAGCCACTGTGATAAAATCAACATGGTATTAGCAACAAAATAGACCTGTGGATCAATGGAATAGATTATAAGATGCAGAGGCATCTATGAACACACTCAGCCATCTGATCTTCGACAAACGGGCCAAACAAGCTTATTGGAAGAAAGATAGCCTCTTTAACCAATGGTGCTGGAAAAACTGGCTTTCTACATGCTTAAAACTAAAACTTGACCCAGCTCTATCACCATGCACTAAGCTAAAGTCAAAATGGATTAAAGATCTAAGCATTAAAAGAGAAACACTCAATCTCCTGGAAGAGAAAGTAGGAAGAACTCTTGAAGACATAAACAAAATATATATTGGGAAGGGCAACACTTCTTCTTGAGGAGCTTGTGCACCTCAAAAAATAATTATCAAAAAAGTGAAAACAACCCACAAATTTTGAAAAAATCTTAACTAATAAGCAATCAGACAAAGGTCTGCTGTCTAGAATATATAAAGAACTAAGATATAACAGGGCCCTCAGATTTAAAGACCCAATTCAGAAATGGGCATTTGAGATGAATACACAAAGAACTGAATTAATATATGAAAAATGCTCCACATCGCTAGCCATACGTGAAATACAAATAAAAACAACAGTGAGATGCCATCTCATTCCAGAAAGAATGGCTATCATAAGGAAATCAACCAACAACAAATGTTGGAGAGGTTGTGGGGCAAAGGGAACACTTCTCCACTGCTGGTGGGAATGTAGACTGGTACAAGCATTGTGGAGATCAGTGTGCAGACTCCTAAAAAGTGTAGATCTGGAAATCCCATTCAAGCCAGCTATCCTCCTGTACGAGACATTTCCTGGTCCTCGTCTCATTCCAAGAAAACAATATTTTAATCCCAAAGTTACATTATTGGAATCCCATCAAGTTGATTCCAATCTATCACTTTCCATGCAACCCACGGCAAAAATGAGGACATTAAATTATATTTTTAATCATTGGGGAGTCGAGGGGCTCTAAGTCCTGCCATGACATGGCTTTCCAGAATCAAGAGAGTGACCCAGGGCCTCACCTGGTTTTTATTCAGTGGGGCAGTGGCTTGAGGAGGATTGGCTGAGAATAGTGGGAAGTAGGTGACTACTGTGAGCTAAGCTAGGTGTGTGGCCTACATTTACCTCTGCCATATGCAGAGAGGATGTGTAGAGAGTAATCTGCATTATATAGAATTTAATGTTTTGGGAAGTCTAGGGCTTCTGCCTGATGTAGTCTTTCAAGTCCCAGGAAGTCATAGCCTCTATCTTGAGGCTCGATCCCAGCTGGCAGCCCAAAACATTAGCTCTACCGTCCTGTCTCCACCCGGCTCATTAAGGAGCAGCAGGCTTACCAGGGAAACACACATGCCACCTGCAAAGACAATCACCAGCACCTTAGCTGGACCAATACACATTGCTTAAGGCCAATTGAAGGATAAACAGAAATCCTCGCCAGCTCTGTACATAACAATATGAGGAAATAGGATCAGACTCAGTCAAAATGGAGACAGTCACTCTTCTTTCAAGGAGAGCTCCTCAGGTGGTCCCCCACAATTCCCTTTGTTTTGAAGAAGCCGGAGCAGTGTCAGTTCTGGCTGCATAGCTGTAGCTGTTCTTGGGCTGAGAATCCTTTGTGACACACTTTAATGAGAAGGATTATAAACAAAAGAATGAGTACACCAATTCCAATATAACACCAAAAGTGGACTTCAAGATATGCAAATGGATTCAACTTTTCTATAGCATCAGCAAACTTAACCCAGTCTTTAATGTGGGCATCAAAAATAGTCATCTACTGTGATATTAATAATACCTTTTTCTGAAGAGCATCTGTATTCGAAGTCATATTTTGATGGATATCTCCTTGTATATGTTTCTTGATTAGTCCCCAAGGATGAAGACTTGTTATATGGAACGGGTGATACAAAAGCAAGTCATATTATAGTGATATCTTAAACCTTGTTGTAATTGTAAACTTTCAATTTTGTCTCCCATCAAAAGGACAGAGGTTTTGTAAAACTTGAGTCTCCAATTTAACATCAAGTTCTCTTTGAATTTTCCAGCTGTCATCAACAGCAGTTCTTGTCCAATTGCCTACAAAGTGAGCAGTTTGTGTTGAGTGAACTAATGTCGCAGAGTCAATAGCTGTGCTAGCTATCAACAGCATTAAGGAAGTTATCCCCACTATAACT
Source organism: Ctenomys sociabilis (assembly GCA_004027165.1). NCBI lineage: Eukaryota > Metazoa > Chordata > Mammalia > Rodentia > Ctenomyidae > Ctenomys > Ctenomys sociabilis. The sequence goes on along the minus strand of PVKA01007483.1, from coordinate 28,883 downwards.
AACCCCAGCATCGTCTTGGTCCATTTGCTAAATCTTTGAATTAACGTCTCTACCAAGAGGGAAGTAGGAGAATGATACCAAGGCTCAGTAGGATTGACAGGAATCCAAGCATTCTGCTCATGATTACTACTGTGGAGTGGTTTGAAATACATTCAGGCATGATGCAATGGGTTAGATAACAACTGGTACATGAGAACATATTTGGTTCCCATCCTACCTTTCATATCAGTAATACATGAGGATCATAAACACATATATTTACCTTTATGTATTTTTGGTCTTGCCATACTACTTTGACCTTTTCCTCCTTTACTGGCTGTAGATGCCCAGTATGTAGCTGCCCATCATGAAAAAGTAAGGCTAACTTCCATAAAGTATGTTGTATGGACCCATTTCTGCCAAGGATAATGAGTCTGTGGATGGGAGGATTGAGGCCTCTACCTGACCATGTAACATTGGACAAGGCCTCTGAGATCATGATATGGTAGGAGGAATCTACAACAGAAATCTTGTGCCAATCTTGGTCTTTCCCTACAAAGAAACCCGTAGGGGACCAATCTATAAAGGAATAATTAGATTTGCATATAGCCCATCCATGGTATGGATCCCTGCAAGGCCACCATGTGCCCTTCCTCGAAGTGAGGGACATGAGCTTCTGGAATATGGTCAGGAATGGTAGATTTAAAATCTCTTACAAGGTTACCATCCAGTGGAATATAATTTAGGGTTAACAAGGCAAATTGTCTTTTAAATAGTTGTTTTTTCCATGTCTGATCTGCAGCTGACATGCAAAGGCTAGCACCTTGTCATAGATGAGCTACACACAAGGGAAGACATACAAAATGAGATGTAATATTAAGCTTAGTCTGTTCCTGTAAATGCATTAAAATTTTCAGGCCAGGCAGAATAACATATATACTCATTGTAGAATGGCAAACCTCTGGGGGCCGGTCCATCCATATAAGAGGCCTAAGCCAGGATGCATCAGGTATGTAGACCCAATACACTTTTCCTTAAACCAAAGGAGTACCCAGAGAAGTTGCTATAAGATTAGGCATTGTAAAGAGAATATTGTCAGGTGATTGAAACAAACTCTGGCAGTTAACTGGGTGGCAAGCCTCATGAATGGTCTGCTGCAGGCCTTCCCAAGCAGGTGGAGGATATGCTCTCAGGTTCATTGCTTGAGGTCTCAGGAGAGAGCTTGACGTGTTGTGTAGATGGGTCAGACTCTGGCCATGGAACAGCTCTGATGGTCATAATATACACTGATCTTCTGTGGAAATATAAGCATAATCTCGGCCCAAATTTAAAAGTGATGCCAGACCATTCCAAACACCTGTTTGGAGGTCACATCTAGACATATTCAGAAAAGTTAAAATATATGTAGCAAAGTTTTGACTCTGTTTGCCTCTCTTTTTGTTTGACTACTTGATTTTTTAGTTTAAGATGTAAGTGTTCAATTATTATTTGACCTTGGGGATTATACGGCATCCCTGTAACATGTGTTGTCTTCCAGTTATCAAAAATCTCTAACATTTTTACTAATGTAAGCAGAACCAATATCAGTTTTTAATGTTTGTAACATTAAATTAGGAAAGGCTGATATGCAGTATTGTACAATGCATTGCTTTTGTTTACCTCTATGACAGATAACATGGGGCACATGTGAGCACATATCTATAAAACCATCAATATATTTAAATATGTTAAAAGAGGACACATGAGTAATAATCATTTGCCATGACCAGTTGGTTCTAAGAGCCTTGGGATTGTAGCTATGGTTTAGGAATAGGCCTAGGAAAGAGCTGACAAGCAGAACATGAAATGATTTGTCTAGCTTGTGCTCTGATCATTTTGCGTTCTTTTTGAGAAGGTTTAGAATTTTGAGAAACAAATTTATGGGGCTGTCTTGTTTTATCAAAAGTGAAAATCGGATTTGCAGTAACACTTGTATTATAATTAACCAATGACAACAAAGCTAGGAGATTAGAGCACGATTTAATAAGATCAAGAAAGAATGTAGCACTTCCACTTAATACAGCTCCTAGAAATTCTAAAAACAGTTGCAATGAAGTAGGTTTGAGATGACTCAATTGCAGTTGTTCTCTTACCAATGTTGATGAAATACTTAACTTTTCCTGAAGAGTATTAATGACCTTCATTATAAATTCAATTTTATATCTTTTTTGTTCAATTAAAAGCAGAATTACAAGAGTACAGTACTGTAAGTTGTTAACTAAGCCCTTACTTTCTTGATATTCCATCTTAGCCATCATCTTGCCATTTGGTAAGGCACAACTCTGAGGTTCTGAAGTAAGTAAGAGAGTGTCCCATTCTTTTATGAGGTCTATGCACCATAGATTGACTGGAATGGGTACAATAAATGGTGCTATATCTCTGCCCATCAGGGCCAATGTATGAAAGAGGCAGCACATTCTGTTAGACAGATTGAGGCGATCCTAAGCCTATCAGAGATGTAGAGGCAGGACCAATTGGCCAACCAGACAGCCAAGATTGACTATTGATTATAGCTGATTATATCAGCTCCTAAATTCATCAGTCCAATAAAAGATTTTCCTTTAAACTTAATGTCACAAATAAGTCTAGGAACCAAAATACTCTGGGAAGAATAAAATTCTTTGCTTAAAGACTCATTCCTACTAGGTTTATATGTGGAGTTAAGGACTGGAGTAGCAATTTCAGTGGGAAATAAATTTGGCTTTTCTCCCCCTGACAAATTAAGGCAAAAAGCCACTGGTAAATTTTGAGCTCTGAGTGGTTCTTTTTATGAGACACCTAAAGTCTTGCCTTGCACCCATCCTGGCAGTGGGATCATCCTTTGTCTGATTTGAACTGGGTCTAACAGGCTTAACTGGGTCCAGATCCCTGGAGTACTGACTGACCCTTCTTTTGTTATTGCTACTGAGGCCAACAGTTTGGGTGTATGGTTTATGTCTCTGTAAGACTGTGCCATTTATATGAAGCTTAGATTTACAATCTTTCGCCCAGTGAAAACCTTTCATGCATGGACACCAAGTTCTGGGTAAATTCACTGAGGGAGCTGGTACCTTTATAGGCTGTAGGCAGTGCCAGCGAGTGTGTCCTTGCTTGCCACAGCTAAAACATTTAACCATAACAAATTTATTAGCAAAGTGTTGAGATATATCCTGTGCCACTAGAGCAGAAGTGTAGGTAGTAGAACCAGTATTTTGGCATGCATGAATATAAGTGAATAACAGTCACTCTTCTTTGAAGGAGAGCTACTTAGGGGTTCCCCACATCCCCTTACTGGGAATTTTCTCAGAGGAACTGAAAACATTATATCGTAGTGATACATGTGTACCTGTTTATAGCAGTACTATTTGTGATAGCAAAATCTTGGAAACAACCAAGATGTCTGTCACATGAGGAATGGTTGAAAAGATGTGGTATTTTTCCATAATGGAGTATTATTCAGCTATAAAGAATGATAAACTTGAAGCATTTATATTGAAGTGAATGTCACTGGAACATATGCTCGTAAGTGAAATAAACCAGACACAAATGTGAAAATATCGTATACTCTCCCTACTATATGAAGTCAAAAGAAGAAATACAAATAGAAATGTACAACAACTAAAAAGAATTTAGTCAGATGGTTAGGGCAAACTGAATGGCATATGCTGCAGGATACTAATCAGCTTTTCTTCCAGATGTTTAACAGCCTAAGTTCACAGATCAAAATTGGAGAAATAGAAGAGCTGCAAGGCCAGCCAACATTTTGACCCTAGCCTTTCAAGGCCAATGAATACTCAGGGCATAGGAAAACCTATACTGTAACATTATGAAACTCAGTTGTGCCCCAAATTTCTGATCAGGGAGATTATGGAGCCACAGAGGAAAGAGATTGATGATGTATAGTGTGCATGGGGAAAGTCACAAGGAGAGAAATGTTTCTCTAAGGTTTCATAGAGAGCAAACTGGACAAGCATTGGCTGTGACTCATCCACATGGATGACACAGACAAATGATCTACAAAGTGAGGTACAGGGTTACAGTATAAATCCTGAGAGGAGTTGACTGACCACATCAGGAACAAAAGCTACATCTTTTGGTATATAGGTCTTGATCCATCTTGATCCTAACCATCCAACATAAAAATATAAAAATATGGTATATAACATGGGGCTATAATAATAAGTTGAGCTGTAAATGGCTATAGTCAACAACTTCTTCAGATAACTCACTATTGTTGTGGAATTCTGGACTGTGTTGGATTGTGTCGCCTAGTTCAGGCACATAAATTGGTTTAATGACAATGGAGTGCTCATCTTTGACAGGTTTAGACAAAAAAAGGGGGTATACAATGGAAGAATCATGATGTGTGTGTATAAATAGTGCAGTTAGGATAAATATGCTGTGCTTCTGCATAATTCTATGAGAAGCAAGATTTGCACTAATACTGGTTGGACAAGATATTATGTTGGCTTCTAGTACTTTGGACAAACACTAGGGAAATAACAAGGTAGAACTTATTAATTATTGAATCTGTGATATAATTCAGCTATAAAAATAAGATAAGTATATAGCTACACTCTCTTCATTCACTGATTAGAGAATTCTGCTATAATAATGTTCGTAAGTATAATATCATGTATGCACCTTGTATGACACCAAAGCATTGTGAAAACATTTTACAATGTATTAATTTATTGAATCTGCCCTGTTAATTTGTCTTAAAACTGTCTCATTGTTGTTTATTCTTCAATAAAAAAATAATAATAATAAAAGAAAACCTCTTCACATCATCACAAAGATAAAACCTAAAAAGCTGTTAGAGGAAAACAAAAGTTACATATAAAGATAAAATCATTAAAATTATAGCTAACTTCTCAACACAAATGTTAGAGTGGAGAAGAGCTTAGAGTGACAGGTTTCAAACCCTAAAAGAAGTGTTTCAAACCTTCAACTCTCTCTCATATATTCTGCAAATATTTTCTGTAAAGTTGATGGAGAAATAAGACATTTTTTTGTTAAGAAGAAACTCATAATCACCAAAATAGTATTACAAAAATTTCTTAAATATACCCTACAAAGAGAATACATCCCACTATGGAAATAAGTAAAAAAAAAAAAAAAAAAAAAAAATATATATATATATATATATATATATATATATATATATATATATATATATATATGTAGAAGCAGGGTGAGCAGCTGTACTAAAGGAAAACAAAGAAACAAACAAGGAAATCAGCAACAGAAGTGTGATGCAATGACAGAGTAAGTAGATATCTTTCTGTAATAACTCAATATGTGTGGGTGCCACTCCATAATCTAAAGACATAAATTGAAGAATGGATCAAGGAACAAAGCCTAATGATGTGCAGTGTACAAGAAACATATCTAAATAAAAAAGAAATTCACAAATGGAAAATAGTATTTTATGCAAATGGAACACGGGGTTAAACAATACTATTTATCCTAATTTCATTCCTTTTTTTTTTTGGAAATGGGGATTGAACTCAGGCCCTTGCACTTGCCAGGCAAGTGCTTATTTTATTGAGCCATCTCCCCAGCCCTAGTAATCCTAATTTCAGACAAAGTGAACATCAAGCCAAAAATTGATCAGAAGACACAAATAAGGTCACTGTATATTCAGTAAAGGAACAGTTCAAGAGGAAAAAATTAACAGTTGTAAATATTTATACACCCAACACTTTCATGCTCATTTCACAAAACAAACAGTATTGCATATAAAAAGTCAGAGGCTTTTCACTACAGTTTCAATCAGGATCTTGAATACAGCACTCTCACAAATTTTGGTAGGCCAACTAGACCAAGAGTCAACATAGAGTTTGGGCCCCCGAGATAGCTCAGTGGTCTAAAGTGCCTGCTTGGACAAACACGCATGGGCCACAACTCGATGCCCAGCATCACATGCCTCACCAGCCCCGACCTCAGGAGTATCAGAGTTGAACAAATGGATTAATAATATCTCCATAGTTTTCCATCCAACAATAGAATACATATTATTTCCAGCAGCACATGGGTTTTTCTGCAAAATAGACAATATACTAGCCAATCAAGCATTTTCTTTTTCCTTTTTTTTTTTTTTTTTTCTTTTAGGGACACGTCTACAGGGTGTTCAAGGTCTCACTATTAGACTGGACTCATAGTGATCCGCCTGTTTACATCCTCCCAAGAGCTGGGATTACATGTGTGCACCACTATGTCCAGTCTCAATTGCCATCTCAGTGTGCCCCAGGGGCAGAGCCAACACAGCAAGATCCGAGATTGAACTCTCAGCCCCTGTGCCTACTTGAGTGACTTTAATTTGTTGAGCTATTTGGTCAGCCCCAAGCATTCTCAAGTAAATGGAAAAGAATAAAAGTTAGCCCATTTCTATCAGATCACACAGTGTAGTGAAAGTTGAAATCAATGAAAAATGAGGGCCAGTGAGATAGCTGTGTGGATGAAGTACCTGCTTTGACAAGCGTAGTGACCAAGGTTCGATACCCAATCCCACAGGCCACCCTGGCCCTGAACCTGGGGCGCACTGAGCCAGTGGAGGTGTCTGGGTGTGGTAGTGCATACCTGTAATTCCAGAACTGGGGAGGCTGAAAACAGGAAGATCACTATGAGTCTGAGCTGCATAATGAGACCCTGTTCCAAATACAAAAAATAAAAAAATAAATGAAACTATGCAAACATATGAAAATTAAACATCTTTTTTAAAAATAATTGATGGGTCTCAGAAGAAATTAAATAGTTCCTAGAATCAACTAATTCCAGTGTAACATACCAGGGCCTATGGGATAGAAGGAAAACGGTTGTGATATGGAAGTTAATAGGGAATTATGCCCACATCAGAAAAACAGAGCATATTGAAATGAATAACAATGCAACTCAGTGCCCTAGAAAAACAAAAGCAATTCAAATCCAAAGCTAACACAAGGAAGAAAATTACAAATATCGGAGCAGAATTGAGTGAAATTGAGACCAAAAGTCACAAAGAACCATTGAATCACTTTTTTTGAAAGAATAAAATATAACCTTAGCCACTCTTACCAAAATAAGGAAGCAAGGACCCAGATCTATGGAATTAGAAATGAAAAAGAGAAAATCAACAAGGGGTTTTGATGAAATTGCGAAAATAACTGGTAATTACTCTGAAAACCTGTACTCTTCAAAAAAAGTCAGAAGTGATTGACAGATTCTGAGATACATGTGAGGTACTTGAATTATCACACATAGCCCAAATAATCCAATATCAGTCAATAAAATTGAAGAAGTTAAAAGTCTGGGCTGTTATAGATGCAATGGCAAATTCTATAAGAACTTTAGAGATGATCTACCAACAATATGCTTTACTGTAATTGAGATTCTTTACTATAATTGAAAGAGAAGCACTTACCCAGAAGTCACTGCTGCCTTCTCAAAAAAGGCAATCATTACCTTGATTTCAAAACCCAACAAGGCTCACCCAGAAAAAAGGAAAAAGAACTCTAGGTCAATTATTTTTATAAATCTACAGGCAAAAATCCTTAAAAAGATTGGCAAAAATTCAGGAAAACATGCGAATCCTTACATCCCATAGTTAATCCTGTGTTATACCAGGGATGTAGTTATCATTCAACATATACAAATTAATAAATGTTGTGCATCTCATAGGCAAAACTCATAACAAAATGTACATGATCATTGGAAGAGATGCAGAAAAAGCAGTTGACAAAATCTAGCATACATTCATGAAAAAACATGTATAAGGAGGATTTATATTAATCTAATGAAAACATCTGCGACTAACCAACAACCACTATATTAAGTGGAGAAAAGTTGAAAGCATCCCTTCTAAAATCAAGAAAAAAGGGCTGGGGAGATGGCTCAGTGGAATAAGTGCTTCCTTGGCAAGTGAAAGGGCCTAAATTCAATCCCTCGTTCTGCCAAAAAAAAAAAAAAAAAAAATATATATATATATATATATATATATATATAATTTAATTAAATCAAGAAAAAGATGAGCATGTTTGTTATTACCACTCCTTTTCAATATAGTTCTAAAAATGTTAGCAAGAGGAATCAGAAAAGAGAAAAAAAATAAATATGATTAGTCAAGGAAGAATTTAAATTATCTTTATTTATAGATGACATGAGCTACATATAGCACCACTAAACTCTATCAAAATGTTTCTACAACTATAACTCAAATTAAGTAGTGTAGCAGGATGCAAAGGCAACACTCAAATATCAGGAGCTTTTCTATACCCCTCTAACAAATTCACTGAGTGAAATTGCAGAAACAATTCCTTTCAGAGTAGTGTCAGCTAAAATGAAATACTTAAGAATTAACGTAACCGAGAACGTTAAAGAACTCTACAGTGAAGGCTACACTGATGTGAAAAAGCAAATTAAAGAGGATATCAGAAAAATATACAGAACCAATGTAGTGAAGATGGCTATATTTCCAAAACTGTTACACAGATTTAATACACTCCTAGTAAAAACATCAGTAACACTTTTCACAGAACTAAGGAAAAAATTCCTCAGATTCATACAGGACCAGAAGAAACCTAGAATAATGAAAGCAATCCTGAGCACAATGATAAGGCAGGAGGTATCCCAATCTCAGACTTGGAGGTCAGGGGAATAGAACAGAAGCTACAGAAACAACTCTAGGCACACTCAGGCATGTTATCTGTGAGAGAGGGATAAATTCCTTTGTTTGTGGAAAGGCAGCCTCTTAGGCAGAAGGTTCCTCTTAGGGTATAAAAATTTTACTTTTCAGTCCTCATAGTGACGATAAATCTAGCAATCTCTTCAATAGATTCACAGTTGCATCAATCTTTCTCAGATAGCTATGAATTAACATTATGTATTGATCAAAAATATTTTCCACTCAGGAAATCTTAATGTCATATCACCTATTTAGCAATTGATTTCAATTGCTTTCAGCTGAAGACAATGTGTTTTCCTTTTGCATTAGTCATCCAGTTAAAAAGACATTATTTCTTTTAAGCCTTCATTTCTCTAGGTAGATATATGGTTCAGTCATCAATAGGGCATTGGATTTTCAATACATTAAGTATACTAATCTTTGATTATGTAAGTGTTTTATATAGATTTCAAAATTATTTTCACAAAAATCCTCCCTAAAGACTTTTAAAAAGCATTCATCGTGAGTACAATGCAGGACTTAGAAAAATTGTCCCAAAGTTCTACTTTGAGTTGAGTTGTCAAGAGATTGGCTCTAATTCTTTATTCTTGGCTAGCTATAGCTTATCTTCACTACAGGGATAATATAGCTATTGCTCTCATTAACATGAGCTTGTTTTACTATATTTTAAGACTGATTGATAATAGCCCAATCTTTCTCTAAGTGGCACACATGTTTAGAACACGTATGTGGTGTTTCAGAGTAATACAGAAATTGAATTAACTTTTTCTACAATTATATGCATAAGAGAGTAATGTTGCTCTAAAATATCAGTGTGATGCAGGTTCAGAGATAAAATTCTTACGCTATGTACCCTCTTGAATTAAGACAGCCTTTCCTTAGTGATAGTTTGTATATTTTTGTCACCATTTCAATGTTTTATTGTCAAATTTTATTCTAAGTGTGATACTATGAAATCACAAAATTCTACAGTGACACTTATCACTTAGAGATCAGTGGCTTTAAAAAATGAATAGTTGTTTGAACATTCTTTTCTTTTCCAAGTTTAAGATGATGTTTAAACTACTCATTTCCTTCCTATGACTATTTTATTCCAGCTCAGAGATGGTAAAATTTTCAGAGAAGAGTGCCCAAACTGAAGCTCAAAACCCATGGATATGTTGCAAATTACCAGTGCTGCTGTCTACCCAGAAAACTAAGGTTTTATTCTAAAACAAATAACTCATATATTCACAGTTTTTGTCTTACAAGAAATAAAAAATAATACACATACCATAGGGTTACTACTATTCTAGACTTTCTCATTCAATTAAATCCAGAAAGTGAGTACTTCAACATGTATCAGTTTCTATATATTTGATTAAGTTTCTGCCCTCAAAGTGTTATAATCCAGAGATGAACATATAATTGCATGTTTAATTTTCATTTCTTTAACAACCATATTTGTGAAATATATCAAGTAAACAATATATAAACAAATTACATATTTGCTAATAATAACTCATGAATTGTTTAAAATGATGCCTTGGAAAAATATTATTACAATCTTATAGATGATTTGGAGGAACTTGGTCAAATGCAAGAGACTGGTAATTATAACAGAAGTGAGAATGAAGGTTGGATCCATTCTGCCATCTAACTTGTGCCCACCATGCTATGACTATGAATGGCCTTGGGATTACAAATGGGGTAGAACATTTACTTGAATTATGACACAAGAGATCACGTTAGCCAGCTTTCTGTCACTGCGACGATTTCCTGACATATTCAGTTTATACAAAGACAGATTTCTTTTGGCTCATAATTTTAGAATTTCTAGTTCATGATGAAGTAGACCTTTTGGCTTTTACTTTTATTTTTAAATATATTTGTATTTTTTATTAGTAAATGTTTGCAGTACATGAAGTTTACATTCATCTTGAGCTGTAGGCACATGCACTTCACCTTTACCACACCTTGCTTATTTTGTATTCCCCTTCCCTTACATCCACCTTCCTCTCTCCATCTCTAAATCCCCTCTCCCATTTTAATTCTTGCCCTCTGATAGGAATGCCACAGCCAAGGACAGGGAGCAAAACAGAGCAAAGCAGCTGACCTCGTTCCCCTGTAAAGAAAGAACAAGGAAGTAGACAGGTCCCACAGTCCACTCCAGGACATCAGTGACCTATGGGCTGCTGTGAAACTGAGCCTCTAGAAGGCTCCACCATCCCATAACCAGCCCTTCCTAAAGACCATACCTTCACCAAACTGATTTGGGGAGCACTCATCCAACTAAAATAGGTGAAAATTTTCTTTTCAGAGGGTGGTACCATTCTCTTCTTAATTATAAGCATTTGGAAAAGCAATTATAGGAGAGTGAATATGGGATAAAAATAACAGTGTTAAAGGATGATAATTCCCATACTAGGCATTGATTTCTAATACTGGGATTATTTACTTAAGAAATGTGCATTCTTGGTCCTGACTGCATTGTGACAGTACTTTGTTAGATACTAGCTGGCATTATTAAACGAACATATGTAGCTAAGAACTGTGATCTTCATTTGAGCAAGAAATAAGCCAGAGGGCCTTTCAATATAAAGTTATGCAAAGTAAAGTGTGTGTAGAAAAGATAGACCTGCCAATACCAATCCCACTGAGGCTGCCTCGCCAAATTAGAATTGAGATTCAAGTGTGTGACACTAAGCTGCTTTGTGGCCTCCTACAAACCCTGCAACTTCTTTTCAATCTGTCAAACTGAAAATCATGCTAATTATTCATTTGTATTGATTTTGAGAAAACTAAGTAAAACCTCTGAATGAATACAATGATACATATGCATCTATTGGGCCTCTTATTAAATTCTGCAATATCTTTTGATTAATCACAGAATAAAACAAGTCTATTTGCAAAGTAACAGTGATTAATATTTTGAAATGGTGAATCACTAAATACAACTATAAATTCCTAGAGAGAAAAAACCACACAATTACAGATGTTATTTTTAATTAATCTGTTTGTTATTGGATTGTGGTTCTGTGAGACTTCCTCTGTAATTCTTGGTTTCTCGAACAGAGTTGAATAAGACACACAGAAAAGACAGCGAATGTGTACACTTTGAGGGTTACAATTCACAGGGTTAGAGCAGGCGGGTGAAAAGGCCCCCAGCTGCTGGAGGATAAGAGGACAGGGATTTTCATACCCAAAATACCTGGATTGACTTCCTTCTCATTGAAATTAGGCCTCAGGAAATCCATCTATCTAAAACTCGCTTGGGCCCCCTACAATTATAAATTCTCCTATCTATATATTTACAAGATTTTTACCATGAGTAAATCAAGCATAGAAACTGCAGCAGTTGATTGGTTGTACCTACACTAAATTTAGGCCTGAAAATAGCATCATTGATTGGTCCTGAAAACTGTCAGATTCAGAACTGAAAATAGCAGTTTTCTGTTTGGTCCAGTGTGCAGGAGTTGTAGCCTGGCATCGTTTTGGATCCTGTGTTCTGTGCATGTCCTCTCCTTTTAGGAAACATCAACTTGTTAGCCATGGGTTTTTATGACCATTAACATGTTGACCTTTGATTAGAGTGATCCAGATTTAAAGAAAATGTTTAAATTTTCATTTATTTGCAGAACAGATTCATATATAACTGTCTTTTTTATACTGATATGTATATATATTTTTTTCCTGATCTTGAAATATAATGTATATGACACACAAATATATTCATATTGAAAGAAAGGCTAAGTATAAATTTTGCTTTCACATAATTATTATATACCTTTTAAATACAGCATTTACAGTCAGTGGAAGGAGGGAATAATTTTGATCTTCCTCAGAATTTAACTTTCGTTTAATGTTGCATATATCTAGTTCTGATATCAAAATCCAAGCCCTTTCTGTGAACCAGGTACCAGTAAGAATTTGAGTGTAGGCATTTGAGTGTAAGTACAGTGTACATTAAGGATCATTTCATAAGATTTTATAAAAGTATATGGGAAGGGTTCAGATAAACAGCAAAAGATGGGTGAGTACTCTAGATTGATCCACATTGAGAAGGATGCACTTTCACCCTTTGTTTGAAATTGCAGAATTTTCGAGGTGGTGTGGAATGCAGAGAGACCCTGGGGACCCCCCAGGAGAGGCACTGTGGCTCTTTGTAGAGAGATGCACCAACTCAGGGTGACTCAACGAACCCTCCACATTCTTTTTCTGCTACCTTCTAACCTTACCCTAGCACTTTTCATTTGCCCAGTCAACAGGAAGGCAGGAGATAAAGGGGCCTTAGAAATTTCAATGGCTGCCTGATGACTTGCCACAGATTCGTTGGCTTCAGATGATTCAAGTCATTATCTCAGTTTTGTATATGCAAAGCTCGAGCAAGCTAGACTGGGTGCTCTTGTTTGTTTCTGGTCTCAGAGGGTTAAAAGCAATGTTTCAGCAAATCTTTTTTTTAGTTATAAGAAATAAAAAAAGAAGACAAGAATAAAAATTTTTTTAAAAATTTAAGCATTAACTGCCCTTGTCTGATAACCTTAACACCTAATTTGTTATAATATCATGCAATACAACAACTATTGTTGAATTCCTATTACATTGTTTAATGAAATTTTGTATCACTTTTAATTTTTTTTTGATTTTGTGTTCTTTAAAAAAATGCAAGTGTCCAGTAGAAATGAGAAAAATTCTAGGTAGAAATTTTTCTACGTGCCCTATTTGTGTTATTAGTAATATTCAATTTATTTTATCATAGGACAAATTTCCCATTTTCCTTGTCTTCTCTGCCCCTTCATCAACAAGCTAGCAATGTTTGGTCAATTCCTGTTCACATATCAAATCTCTGTAACTTTCCATCCTATTGTATGTTCCTGGTTAGTTTTGAAATCAGCAGCTTTGTTTCCTAACTTTGTGCATTTTTAAGAGTTTTGGTTATTCCAAGTCCTTAAAATTCCATATGAATTTCAGGGTAAAATTTTCTATTTCTGCAAAAGAGAATGGAAGAAATTATGATAGGAATGTATCAATCTGTAATATTTCTTTGAATAATATTAATTATTTAGGGTCCATCCATGTCTTTCTTGAAAAATATGCCCTGTTCTGATCATATGCTATAGCAGTCTACATTCCTCAGTCATATAGAAGTACTTTAAATGTTATATTTTCTCTTTTACTTTAATTAGTATGTGTTTGTAGCATGCAGCAACTACATTCATCATGAGAAACTGGTACATGCTTATAACAGACCTTATTCTTTTCTGTTCTTTGTCCTTTTCCCCCCCTCCCCTCCATCTCTTGGTCCTCTTCCAATTTGCAAAAGATCTAACTGTATTTTTTTTATTAGTAGGCATTTGTGATACAGAATGAATACATTATTGTGGGATTTGATGCATAGAATATCTTAGCTCTTTTTACGTCCTACCTTCCATCTCTTGATGAAACAAATACACCTGGTACTGAATGATTTGCGAACAAAATCATTAAGCAAACAAAGCTCTCTGTTTGAACTATTCCAAAAATAAAAATGCCTCAGGTCATATCTTTACAAAGAATGACTTTTTTTTTGTTTTTTAACAGTATTCATGTTTTAAGGTATTTCCATGTCACAGAAGTACATCTAAAAGCTGCTGCAAGAAGAGATTCTAAAATAAAAATCTTTCTCTCTACTGCTCCTGCCAGGGATTAAGTCTATCATATGTAACAATATTTTTTTTCTCCAAGCAAATATAGATTTTATCATGCTTTACTATATTTTCAAACAATTCTTAACTGCATTCACACACTACGTGGTTTGTGAAAAAAGAAAAAACTTACATCTGCCCTTCAAATACTTCCCAGAGTGCTATAAACGACAGAGAAACTTTCAAGTCTGTTGGGTTCTGCTCCCTTCAGACCCAGGTGCAAAGTTCCCACACTGATAATAAACACTGCCTTCAAAACTGCCCTGTTTCTTAGGAAGAAATTTAGAAAACATGGATAAAAATTTCCTACCATTTTTCAAATAAAACTTTGTGGACTTAGTGTTCATTGGGTTGTTTTAAACTTTCCTTGCTTTCTAGAGTTTGTGTAAAAGAGAATTTTAGGAAAATAAAACATTCCCAGAAGTTGGTTTAGGTCAGCTGCTTTCTTCCTGTTTGTGTGGTTTGAAAGGCTGGAGCTGCCTACTCTTCCATTTTGCTGATATCTGCATTATTACTTCAACCATCCCCTCAGGGAAAAACATGGGTGGGACTCCTTATTCTTAGATTGTGTTCAGGATGAGGAGAGGCTAAATGGGATCACAAGTTCAGAGCTGATACAGAAATCAGTGTGACAGAATTTAAAGAGAAAGACACTTCATTTGTAAGAGGAGAAAAGCAGGAGACGCAAAGCTACCCCAAAGAGGAGAGATAGTGTTCTGGATAAATTGCTTTCCCCTGGCATTTGTCCCTGGTTCCTTTTATCAGGCGACAAGGACCTTCTGCTTGGGTGGGTACCCAGAGCTTGTCCAAACCTGATTTCCTCTCTGAGCTACCACATGATGAAGTGTTGCAGAGCACAGGACCCCAACCCTGGTGCTATTTCTTATGTGTGCATCCCTTTTGGGGGATTTGTCTGATTCCCACTGACTGCTATCTTTTTCGGGGCCTTATCTGTGGGATTCATAGGTTGTCTAAGGAGGAGTCTTACAGAAAAGCAACTTAATGCTGCTGATAAAAGGATTTGTGTTGTCTAGTGCAGCAAAATAATGACCCTTGAGTGGGATAACATTTTTATACAGTATAAAATAATTTTCTTTTAAATCAGGTTCCTCCTCCCCCTTTTGGCTCCTTTGCATTTCAGTGGCACTGGAGAGGGCCTGTGCAGCTGCATTTCTCCACCCATGCCTCTGCTCCCCTTTTGTCCTTTTATTGCCCGCTCCAGTGAAGTTTAAATCCTTCCTGGATAAGATTACCCAGCAAACCTAATGAGGCCCTCAATTTATTCCTTCTCTGCATACACGACCCCTGTCCCTACACATTGTTCCATTTCATTTTATTTCTTTTAGCTTCCTGTTATCTTCATTTTCCTCATTACCCAGATGAGCTTCCATTCTTCTGTTTTAACCACTGTTTTCCAATACCCTTAATTACCATTCTCTGATTATTTTCATACACATATATATGTGTGTACTTTTAGCTACATGTCAATGAACCAGTTAATAACTTTCTCTTTTTCTAAATGTGGACTTTTAATTCTGCCTACAATCTTGTTTATTTGAAATTGTTATTAATTTCTGTTCCCCAACTTCAGCTGAGTCCTAACACTGTTGTGCTCTGGTCCTATTAGTACATGCAGCTAAGTTAGGTAGAAATATTGGCAGTCGTACCAAGTTGGGACCTTGAGTAAACCAATGCAAAAGATGAGAACACATTGCAGCTGTGGTTGGAGGCATATCTGTCAAAGCCCAGGCATTAAGATAAGGGTGGAATGTCCAGGCCTGCATGCTTCCCTGAAGAATAAGTAATACATTCAAACTATATTATCACTGTTGTTACATGGTCCAATGAAGTCCAGATAGATATCAATCATACATATGACTAAAGCATATAGACCCATCCTATCCCCCAAATCCCTTTGTTTTTTCCCATGTACTCCTGTTATATGTCCTGCTTCCCTGATGGATCAATATTAACTAAATGGCTATACCCTTATGTTTTCCTTTATTTAGTATATTTGGTACAGGGTTTCGTTATGCAGGTAGGATCCGTAGTCATCCTATTGTTTTCAGCCTCCCCAGTGCTGGGATTCTAGGCGTGTGCCACCATACCCCATCTCAGTTGCATGCCCAGCATGCCTGGGGGTGGGCAACCCATGTGGTACTAGGGATTGAGCTTGCCTAAGCAGGCTCTTAGCTTAGTGAGCTATCCTGCTGACCCCAACTTTATGATTTTGTGCTCATCTCAGGATTTTGTTCTATAAAATATTCTTAGAAAAATGACCTCTGTGGAAAACCACCTGTACAACCCCTCCTGTCTCTCAGGAGCTATCTATTAATAAATCTTTCCTAGTCTTCACCTCCACTGTTCTTAGAATTCATTGGGAGTTCTATTTCCCTTATGTCATCATGTCTCCCTAGTCACTTTGTGTTTTCATTATCCAACATTTATCTTTTGCTTACCTTGCTCTTATCTTCCATCTTGTTCTCACCTCATTAATACTGCTTTATAGAGCAAATAGATACCATTGTATGCCAAGTTGCTGATGTTTGAACATTAAATTCATAAATACAATTATTTTTGTACCTAATACATTCTTCTCTCTTTTCATAAAACCAAGTAAATAAATAAGTCCTTTTCTCATCCCAGGCTATACCCCTTCCCTTTGTTACTTCTTTTTAAAAAATTTACATGAACATATTAATGGTATGTAAAGTGGATTTCATTTTGGAATCTTGGTACATGCTTACAATATCTTTCAAACATTTTCATTCCTCCTCCACCCTTCTGATCCCTTTTCTTATGTCTAATAATCTTACTCTCATGTCATCTGACCTTTTAAACGTTACTTGGTGATTCTGACACTTGCATTATCCACAAAATAAAGTGTGTGTGTCAAAGTCAACTTTTACTTGCTTATAAGAACTAACTTGACTGATGCCAATTTGATCAGTAAAAGTTGGTGTAGGTGGGAATATTTCTCCTAGGGAAATCACTAATGCTGCAAATACATACTTTAAAATAAAACCTTCCGAGAATGAGATGCTAAGCATTCGTCCTGGCTGCTTATCTTCTACCACTTTATTAAATTTCATTCAAATGAGTATTTTTAAAAAGTTGATCTCCCCAAAATGAAAAAATACAAACGTTAAAATGTTGATAGCTTTTATAACTATTTCCCAATTATTATTTTCCTGACAGATCCAACATCTTTCTCCTCTCATTTGTAGTCAAGCAATTAAAATAAGATATATCCTTAACTTATACATTTTTATATTGCCCAATGAAGGAAATAAATATTTTTAATCAATTCTTTGGTTGGTGAGTTGGGCATTTTCATCTACTACTAATTAAGATTTAAAATTATTTGGGAGTATTCATTTAAAGCCCTAAAGATTACCCTGTTCTTTAATTTATTAAAGACACTTGGATTCACATGTAGCCAACATCAACATGATTTTTTAATAGTGAGACCCTGAGACTAGTGTTTATGTTTAAACACCATCACGTTCCTGCCATGTGTAAATATTCAGTCAGTGACAATGAATTAGTAATAACTTTAAGAATAATTCTAAGAGAAAAGAATGACTGAAAGCAAATGCACCATTATGTGTACAAAGAAGTCAAAATAAATCTGTAGTATAGTAAGAAAAATATAAAATTTTAAACCAAGAATAAAACTAACAGAATTTCTCTATCACCACAAAAAATTTTATTGTATTCAATTGCCATAGCTTGAATAAACCACCTGATTGGCTTTGTGAGATAAAATTAGAAAAGCTAGTTTCGAAAAGAAATCAATCAACCAATCTAAAATTTATAGTGAGTTATTTTTCTATGTTCCCTTAATTTTTTTGTCAACCTTGAGGAATATTGTGAATTTTAAAAATAATCTATAGTACACTTTATAATGTCACATATTTATGTTAAGCATATTTAAAATTAAGGCTAAGCTCTAATTTGATAATTGAGAGATTGGAAAATCTTAGTACTAAATTTGTAATTACTTTTAAGAATTTGTATTGTTTTCATTAATTAAAATTACATAGTAAGTAGAACTAGCACAAATTTACATCAGCATTTCTGTAGGAAAATCTCTAAATATATGAACAAAATATAAAGGAAAACTTGGCAAAATGTTGCAAAAATTATGATCTTAAACATTCATAAAGCATTTGTTATTTTTAAGGTTATTTTTTCCAGATGACAGCCTCAATACTTTTTTTTCTATATGATAAATGATAATAGTGAAAGACTAATTCAGGAGGTAGAAATTTCCCTTACACTTTGAAATTTTATCATTAAATTACTAAAGAACTTTCAAGTATTCCTCAAGATGCTATCCACATTTCTAACAGCTTAATGAGATGAAGAGGTAGCTGCAGACTTTCTTCCCAAAACACAGGACAAGCTTGCATTGGCTTTGCTCTCTGATGCCTTTAACCTCGCTCTTCTTGCCCCAAGCTGCTTTTGCTATTCCAGATTCTTTTAATTCCATATGAATTTTAGGATTGTTTTCTCCAGTTTTGTGATTTACAATCCCATATCTGCTTTTGCTATCTTAATATCTGTGTAACAGTTTTGGTAGTGTATACTAATAAAATTTTTGACAAGTTTTAAAACTGAAATTCATCACAGGAATGTAAAGCAAGTATTCTAACTTTATCATGCACCTTAATCAATGGGTCTTAGAAACAAAATTTTACTTCTGACTATAATTATACGTGTATCTAAATATAGCCATTATACCTATAATAGAAAGATAGAGATATTAAAATATATGTATGGAGAAATATTTATGTATTTATTTAAATATTTATTATAATATGAACATTAATACATATAATGGAAAGAGCAACAATATCTATCTCTATCTACTTACGAAATTAGCACTAAAACAATGAGACCCAGCATGCAGAACTTACTGTGTATTTCAAGTTCTTTGGAATTTAGCATTAACATTGAGGCAGAAATCGCCTAATGCTGATCAGCTATTCTTTCTCAGTTACACAGCAATGGTTTTTTAAAAATACCATGATATATCCAGTTTCAGCCAACCATGTTCAGGCTTGTTTTCCACTGATTCACTCCTTGTGCTTTCCGCAGCATGTGTTCCATTTTTAATATTTTGGCTTCATAATGAGTATGAGATGAATAAGTATTTTAACTTGCCTTTGGAACGTAAAGGAAGATAAAAATGAGTTGAGTGACTTGAAATTTACTTATAGAGTCTAAAACTTTATACGTATTTCTGAGATGCCTACTTATGAAGTCCATGAGAAGGTACTTACCAAACATGCAGCCACCAGGAACATAAAGAAAGCAATACAATTCTTTTTTCTTTCTTTTAGTACTGGGTCTATAGGGTTTCACTACACAGATTGGACTCCTAGTGATCCTGCTACTTTGAGCCTTCTAAACTGGGATTACAGTCACGCAGCCTCACTCTCCATCTCGTTCGCTCTCTCAGCACACCAGGGATTGAACCCTGGTCTCTGTGCCTGCCTGAGCAGGCGCTTTAGGCCACTGAGCTATCTGGTTTGCCCTGCAATACTATTTTAGTAGCTGCAGAAAAAATGCAAATACCTAGGTATTAACCTAAATAAGGAAATAATTTAAGAAAAGTATAATACTCTGAAACAGGAGACTGAATAGGGAATGGTGGCACATACCTACAACCCCGGCACTCACAAGGCATAAGCAGGAGCACTAGCACGACTCTAAGGCCAGCTTAGGCTATATAAGCAAGCTCAAGGCCAGTTTGTCCTACATAGTGAGATCCTGCCTAAAAAAAACAAAAGCACAAAAACCCGATATACCCTGCTCCTGGATAAACAGAACCAATATTGTCAAAATGGCCACACTCCCAAAACTGTTACATAAATTCAGTGCAGTTGCAATCAAGATAACAAAAGCAGACATGGGATTGTAATTTAGAAAATTAGATAAAACAACCCTAAAATTCACATGGAATTAAAAGGGCCCACAATAGAAAAAGCATTTTGGGGCATCAAGAGCAAAGTAAAAGACATCACAATACCCAGATTCAAGCCATACTCTACAAAAAGCACTAGTGCTAAAAATGGCGTTTTTCCCTGTATTTTAGGGAAAGGTCTACGGAGTGCTCAGGGTCTCATTACTACATCGGACTTGTAGTGATTTTCCTGTTTACAGTCTCCCAAGTGCTGGGATCACAGACACATGCCACCACGCCCAGTCTCAGTTGCTCTCTAAGTGGGCCCCAGGGGGCAGGGCTGGCCCGGCAGGTCCAGGGATCCAACCCCCAGTTCCTGTGCCTGCTTGTAGGTGCTTTAATCTGCTGAGCTATTGGACCAACCCCCCAAAATGGCATATTACTAGAACAAAAGCAGATATGTAATTCAAGAGAACAGCTAATTGATCTTTGACAAAAGGACCAAAATAATATGTTGGAGGAAAACATGTAGTATATGTAACAAATGGTGCAGGGAAAGCTACGTTTCTATCTGCATGCCTTGAATCTGGTCCAGATCTCTCATGGGTAAACTAAATTAAAATAGATCAAAGATCTAAATATTAAAACAGGCACAATAAACCTATTGAGAGACACAATATGTAAGTAGGAAAAGTTTTTCTAAACAGACATCAATTGTGTAAGAAATAATAGGAGGAATCAAACAATGAAATTATATCAGACTAAAATCTTGCTATATAGTGAAAGAACCAATTAGTAGAGGGAAGACAACCTATAGAATGGGAAAAAATTTGTCCAGATACTCCTGAGATGGAGCATAAATATATTTGTATTTATATAAAATATATAAAGAACTCAAAAAAGTTGTTAGCTAAAAAAAAAAAAACTGAGGTAAAAAATGGGCAAGAGAAATGTATTAGCATATCACTAGAGAAGAAATATAAATGATCAAAAAATCTATGAAAAAATGTTCAACATCTTTGGCCATTACCAGAAATGCAAATTAAAACAACACTAAGATTTTATGTTACTCCAGAAACAGTGGCTATCATTAAGAAATCAAATAATAACAAATGCTGGTGAGGCTGTAGTAAAAAAAAAGAATCTTATTACACTGTTTACAGGAATGTAAATTAGCACAACCATTATGTAAATCCGTATGGAGATTTCTCAAGGAACTGAAATGAGAAATTTTTCATATCACCCAGCAATCTCACTTCTACGTATCTCACCCAAAGAGCCTAAGTCATAATACTACAGCGATCATGCATACCAATATTTATAGCCACTCAATTTGTGATAGCTGACTTTTAAAGTAATCTTCATATCCATCAAATGACTGAATGAACTGTGGTGCCTATATATAATAGAACACTTCTTTGTTGTAAAAAAATGACAAGCTTGAGACATTTGCAGGAAGATAGATACTCCTGAAAAAAATAATGCAGAGAGAAATAAGCCAGACACACTAGCTTACATACCATATGATATTTCTCATTTGATTAAGGCAGAGAACAAACAAGGAGAACAATAAAGGATGTATAGAAAGGTAGACAGGAAAAGGGTTCAAAGGACCAACTGTGAGGAGTGAAGAGGAGGGGAAAGGAGGAATAGAACAAAGATTGTAGCATAAGAAGAGAATAGCCTCAGTAAATATCAACACTGTATGCTATAATATGAGATGAGATCAATACCATCAACAAGAATAAAAAGCAGGATAGGGGAATCAGAGGAGGGAGACAGGGAGAAGAGAAGAGGATCTGAAAATAGAAATGATATCTAGTGTGTACATGTGCCCATTCCTTAGGAGTATTTTAAAATGCATGTCCTGCAAACATGTACTAATCAATTTTTAAAAAGCTTTTTAAAAACAATATCCATCACAGGAATGCAAAGCAAGGCTCACGCCCAACATGAAGCTCTTCAGAACAGCCGGCTCAGTCCGCAGCGGCTCAGTTTTCTCTGCTCTGCCTGGCTCGCTTGCATTCACCTTCCTCCCATTTCTAACTCTGGGTCACAGTGGATTTATGCTTGGTAGCTGCCCCATCCTGGAGAGCACTATTTTTTTTTCTTCCAGACATTTCCATCAATGAAATGGAGTCAGAGTTAAGCTGATGTTCAGGAAGAGCACCTACTGCTAGCTTTCAGGAAGACAGGAAATGTGCACAAAGAAACTTGATGCTGGCAATTACAGCTTTTTGTGTCAGCAAAAATATGGACTTGCAGGTGTTTACCAGGAAGACATTAGCTGTAACACATCTTCCTACACTTGACAGTGCTGGAAGAGAGAGCTGGGCTTCTTCCCTCTTGCAATTGAACTCAGGACCTTGTGATTGCTAGGGAAGCATTTATTCCACTGAGCCATCCCCCCGGGCCCTGGCTCTGATTTTTGACAAGTATATTTCTAATGCTTTTGAAATTTCTCCAATAATAGAAGAGTCTGATATAGAGCTTCTAAACTTATAGGGTGTTTCTGGGTGACAGAATTATCTTTTGTTTCAATAAGGCTATTTTTGCTGAGATCCTGAATAGACTGAGGATGTGTACTTGTTGGTAGAGAAAATAACCATATGGAAAAAAATAAGAAAGGTTCAAAATTATGATCCTATCTCCAAAACTAAGGGAAAGAGAAATCCTGAAAGTTCAGTTGATCAACAGAGGTCAAAGAAATAATCAAGACAGTTGTGGGAGAGGGTAGCAAGTCAGAGAAGGCAAAGAAGTTCCATGCCTTTTTGTATTTCTTCTTTTGTGCATTTCTTCCACCTGGCTGTTCTGTTGTACTATTCCTAATATCCTTGATAATAAATTCATATGCAAAATTAAAATGTTTTCCCAAGTTTTGTGAACTATTCTGCAGATTAGTCAAACCTGGAGATGAGGTCCTTTGAATCCCTTGTTCCTAACCAGCTGCTCAGAAGTGGAGGTCAAGTCTGAGTCAATTAGATTGAATTAGAGAATGCATATCTTGTGTCAGTTATGTTTAATGTTGTGTTTATTATGTAAGAAGAGAAAAAGTATTTGTGCATTTATATCACTGCTTTTCAGGCTGTATATGCCCTGAAAGTGACTATATCATTTAAATAGATAGATGATTGATAGATAGATAATAGATAGATAGATGATAGGTGATAGATAGAGAGACAGAGAGAGAGAGAGAGAAAGAGAGAGACAGAGAGAGAGAGAGAGAGAAGTATACCTGATTCTGTATAATTTCAAGGCAAGAAGAATTTATATTTCTTATTTTGCATTTCTATAAACTTTTCCTGAAAGTATGAAATGCTGGTAATGAGTAACTAAAACTTTGATCTACTTGTATAGTTTAGTTTCTTTCATGAAAGAAAAATGGATGTGGTCAGCTTTTAAATTTTAGAACCAAGATGTTTTACATCTTCTATTTTTGGATTATTATTTTTTTTATCGAACCAGGGATTGAACTCAGGCCCTTGTGTTTGTCAAGGACGCACTTATTCTACTGAGCCATCTCCCTGGCCCCTGCATCTGCTCTTTTTATAAAATTTTCTCTAGAAATATTACTTTAAATATTGAGCTTTAAGTCATTTACTTTTCTAGACTTTGAGAATATAGTGTTTAGTAAGACAAAAATTTTTCTACTTTATAGCAAAATCACAAATAGCCTTTATTTCTATAAGCCATCAACAAATGAGTGCAACTATCAACATGTTTAAATCAATTATATATAAAATAAAAAATAATGTTAGGCAACAGTACATTTTGTAAATAAAATAAAATGCACCAAAAAAATTGCATAACTGAGTGTGGGGGCTGCTTTATTAAGAAGGCCTAATTGAGAAGTTGCCACTATATGGAATTTGGAAGAAAGTCTGCATCACAACAGGCAGAGTACTCCAGGTAGAAGAAATAATGAAGACACATTTCCTAATAGCAATATCCTACTCAGGAAGACATGACCTTTCCCGGAAATGCAAACAATCATTGTGGGTGTATAAGAAAAAGGAGAGGAGAGTTAAGAGAATTGCCAAGACAAATTTGGAAAATCAAGACATAACTCACAAGGCCCTGTACATGGTGAATTTGTGATTTTCCATTTTAATCAAAGAGCAAGTGCTCAACTCTAGAGTTATAAAAGCACAATTCACAGTTGATTTAAATTTTGAAAGAAGGATGAGACTACAATAAGTGGGGTACATTTTGAAAGATATTGATTTGTCTTTGTCCTGAAAGTAAAATAATGAACATTTCAGAATGGGTTTTTGATTTTTACTAATATAATACATTTATACTTCAGTTTGTTAAAAATCTGTCAATTGATTTTTTCTGACTTCAAATTGCATGTTCATGAATCAGAAGATTGTACAAACAGAATTTAAGTGTTGTTTGTATAACTATTTAAATATTAAACACAATTGAATTTTTCTGGAAATCTTAGTATACATTCATAATTAAATCATTCCTGCATGAATAATTTTCATAAAGAAAAAAAACTTGCAAAACAATTGCAGCTAGAGAAAAAGGCAAGTGCAGCTGTGGTGAAGGTGCAAGTGTGAACATTATGTAAAGAAATGTATCAGAGAATATTACAGAGTCCAGCAGTGGAAATTACTTATATTGTCTACTAGAATATTACCTTGACAAAAAGGCACGCAGTTTATTTTCATTCTCACAGCATTTATAGTAAAAGTTTCATCCACCTCCCACAACGAGCCTTGTGCCTTGAGTGTGACAAGACAAATTCTCCCAGAACCCTGTGTGCCAGTGGCTAGAGTGAAGAAATGAGGGTTGTGACCACTGATCTCTGTCCCCTACTGTGGAGGGACTCCCTTCTTGGCCTAAAAAAAATCTCATGATACTTGTATCCACTCAACA
Organism: Ctenomys sociabilis; assembly: GCA_004027165.1. Classification (NCBI taxonomy): domain Eukaryota; kingdom Metazoa; phylum Chordata; class Mammalia; order Rodentia; family Ctenomyidae; genus Ctenomys; species Ctenomys sociabilis. Next base: position 3,766 of record PVKA01007483.1, on the reverse strand, counting down.
ATACAGTTCTCATAACAAAGGTAATTATTTCTAGCACAATGTAAGGAACAAATATTTGATACATGGAAATTTTTGAGTTTCTTGAGTGGAAAATAAATAACAAATAATGAAATCACAATTAAGGCTAGCAAGCAGACATCTGTATTTGTGAGTACAGAAGTACTTTCTGCCTGAGGGATTGTAGCTTCTTTTTAATGAGTTTGCCATTTCCTTTTCCTCTTCTCCTCAGAAAATATATTTTAATGAATTCAATCAGTTAGCATTGTTGAATTTCTACTTCATGTAGGCAATTTGTTTTCAAACTTGAGTTGTGGATAATGTTAGTTAAATGTTACATGTTGGAGAGTGTATGAGTGTCAGACATGTATTATCATGGTAATTTATTTGCTAATTATTTTACCTTCTGCAACGTTTTTTCTTCTGCAACAATATCTTCAAAGCACGGAAGTGATAAATAAAAGAAATAGTTTTTATGAGTAACAGTGCATAACTTATACAAATCACTTTTTAATTCAGAGCAAGAATAAATTTTACTTGGACACATTCATGTCCTTTAAAGTAATTACTATATAGACTGCATACACTATATTACTTATTGTTCTATTAAAATCAAGTTGTTTCCATGATTTAGCCATTACAAACTGTGCTACTACATAGATGGAGTGAATATATGACATTTTTAATTCTTTTTGGAAAATATCAAGAGGGGAAATAGCTGGTTGAAATAGAACCTGTAGTTTTATTTTTTGGAGAAATCTCCATGGTGATTTCCATACTGTTTGTACCAGTCTACACTGACTGGCAGTGGAGAGAAGTTCCTTTTCACCCACAGCCCTTGAAACATTTATTATTGGTTAATTTATTGATGATAGTGAGATGGAATCTCAGTGTTGTTTTAATATGTATCTCTTAACTGAGCCGTGATGTTGAACGTTTTCTTATATTTATTTCCTATTTGTATTTCTTCATCTGTGAAGCATATAGTCATCTCATGTGCCCTTTTTGGATTGGGTGTTTACATTTGAGTGGTCTCATTTTTCTTTCAATTCATCTATTCTAGATATTAGTGTTCTATCTGTAGAACAATGAAGCTTTTTTTTCATTCTATGGGTTTGTTTTTTTTTACTCTTTTGCTGTGCAAAGGTTTTGTAATCAAATGAGATCCCAGTTGTTAATCTTTTGCAGTATTTCCCATCCACTCAGGGTTTTATTCATGAAGTCTTTGACTACATCTAGGTCTTCAAAAGTTCTATTTATTCTCTTACAGCAAATATGGTGTTTCTTGTTTAAGTTATCTATCTAGTTTTAGTCTTCTGCATGTGTAAAGTCACTTTCTCAGCACCATTGATTAAAAGAGCTGTTTTTCTTTCACTTAGCATCTTTTTCCTCCTTGGCTAGGATAAATTGGTTGAATGTGTTTGGAGTTGTTTCTGTATCTTCTAATTTGTTCCACTGGAACTCAGGTCTATCTTTTTGGTCAGTTCTATGCTGTTTTTATCACAGTAGCTCTTCAGTATAATTTCAAGTCAGGAATTGTGATGTTCCCTGCCTTTCTTTTTTTCTGCCCACAATTGTTTTTGTTATTCTAGATCTCTTCTGGTTCAAAATGAATGATAGGGACTTTCCATGTCTATAGAAATATAGCGTTTAACAGCTATATCTTGGAAACAACTCAAATGTCCATCAACAAATGAATCGATAATAAGAGGCTCTTATTTTATAAAATGGAATATTACTTTGCTGTAAAGGAGGTTAAACTTGAAACACTTGTAGCTAAATGGGTGGACCTTGAGGTCATATTTTAAGTGAAATAAATCAGACACACTTGTGTAAATATCACATTGTCTTTTAGATGTGAGAAACTGAAAGTATAAATAAATTCTAAAATGCACAATAGATGTTGTAAATCATTTGAAAGGAAAGGGAAACGTGGTGGAGTGAAGAAGAAAGGGAAAAGAGAAAATGGAAAAAGAATGATAAAAAGGGAACAAAATTTTATAAATACAGAGAAAGAGAACTAAATAAACCCCTGAAATATATCTTGTACAGGTAGGTAAAAGCTCCCTGTGATGAATGTGATCATTATGTATATCTAAAGTGAACTGATAAACTTAATAATAAAAAGTAAGCTTAAGATTTAATTTGTATATTTTTCAAATATGTAACTTCCCCATTCCATGAGCATCTTTTCTTCTATAGAATAAAAGATAAGCATTTATGTGCACTAGCAGAGACAATGTATATAAAAGGGATGAATATTAAAGCATTATGCACTGATAATATCACTCAAACTCCTTGTACTGCTTAAGACCCCAAACACCTATCTTCTAATCTTGCCGACTCTTATTATAAAATATCACGCTTTTATTATTTCGTGTTTAATCAGGATTCTTTTCTACTTTTGTAATATACTCTGCTAGCTGCATTATTTGATTTCCTGTATCAACTTCGTGTTTTCCTTTAAATGTATACAGTGACACTTGTTATTAATTTGCCTTAAGAATATAGAAAGGATTAAAAGAGAGGATTAAGGGACCATTTCACTTTGGGGCCTTTAGAACTTAAGAAATTTTGCTCTCTACAATGTTCCAATCTGGTTTCTGATTCCATGCTTCTGTCACAATCTTGTTTGTACCTCTGTGCCATGGAGATGGTTCACTCTTCTTCTGGAGTGCACCCTGCACCTACCAAGAGCCAGGGGAGGAGAGCTGGGCATCCTTTAGCAGCATAAACATGGGATAGAATATATATATATTCTGGCTGGAATCAGGAGGATGCATCTCCAAAACATTCCTATTCACAAATGTCTCACATAGAGGTGGGATTTTTAGAATTTATTGTGTATGTAAAATGCATAAATAGTATTAAAATTACTTTGTAAAACATAAAAAATACAACTGTCAAAATTTAAGGATAACACTGCCATGCTGTCATTAAAAGTAGAAACAGTGTGGAGGAGAAAATATCTAATATTTATGTATTTCATTAATTTTACATTCCATAGGCCACTAAATCAACTTATGATGAACAAGTATGGAATATAATTGAAGCAGTATTTGGAATGACATTGTAAGCTCATCTTTGGTGCCGTATTATACAGATTCAAAGAAATTTAAGGAAACTTCAAAATGGCACATCATAACTAAAATAAAACTGTATCTCAGAAATAAGAAAAACATCCTTGAATACCAGTGAGTTATTCTGAAGCCACACAACATACATTGGGGACTTACCATGTGCCAGCTTATGCCTAACAAAGATCAGAGTACCTTGTTTATGCCTAGCTCAGACAGTGATTTCTCAGATACATTAAAAATAAAAGAAATAAAATATCTTTTTTCAGTTAGGACCCTGGCCCTATGGAATGGTAGGAAACTATATGTATAGTGAAATGCAAAGTAAAGATTTTTAATATATACAGTGATCAGGAAGAATATCATACTGTTTCTTTCAATTGATCTATAATTTCTCCATGAAATTATAGAAATAATAGTGATCAGTTATAAGCAGGAGACACAGAAGTCTCACAGTAGGGAAATGTATACTAATGAGACAATGATAGGGAGGGTAGAAGATAAAGGTAAGGTACAGCAGGGCTGGGGAGATAGCTCAGTAGAAGAAGCATTTGCCTGGCAAGCACAAAGGAATGAGCTCAAGCGCCCATTCCACCAAAAAAAAAAAAAAAAAAAAAAAAAAAAAAAAAAAAAAAAAAAAAAAAAAAAAAAAAAAAAAAAAAAAAAAAAAAAAAAAAAAAAAAAAAAAAAAA
>PVKA01007482.1:0-77611 GCA_004027165.1 Ctenomys sociabilis | reverse complement strand
TTTTTTTTTTTTTTTTTTTTTTTTTTTTTTTTTTTTTTTTTTTTTTTTTTTGTCTTTTTGAGACAGGGTCTCACTATGCAGTTCAGGCTGGCCTTAAGGCTCACTTTGTAGCTCAGGCTGGTCTCGAACTCACAACAATCCTCCTGTCTCAGCCTCCCGAGTGCTGGGATTACAGGCATGCGCCACCACGCCCAGCTCTATTCTCCTTTTATATTGTCCTGACAACAAGCTTCCTTATCAAGACCAATACTTCTTTGATCTTCCACATCTAGAACCAAGCTCACTCAGTTGGGTGTTCCCCACTCAACTTGACAAGTAGTAAATGAACCACCACAAGAACTATATTTAAGGGTTAATTTGTATTTCTTCATTTGATCCCTGTAGCCATATAAGGTAACTGTTATTACAAGTTAAACAAGAATAAACTTGACACACTAACACTATTAATTGGAGGAGGCAGCATTTCAAAGTCAAAAAATGTATTAAGAACTAATGCAAAATAGAAACACATAAAAGAACTTTTAAATGGTCACTGGAAAGATGAGATCAAAATATGTATCAAGGAAACAGTAAGAACATTTTTAACATTGCTTGCTTCCATTATATATTATATTGGTAGTTGAAATTATAATGGGTATTAAAATGCTTTAAAAAAATATACAACTATACTTTCAGGAGATTCAGCCAGTGTGGGGAACTACTAGACTGCTTCAAAGCTCAGAGGCATCTAAAAACAACTGAGGATGGGATGTCACTTGTCTAACTGAGGTACACAGTGGATACACTTATGTAACCATGATTTAGTACAGGGAAACACACATGTGCTGGTTACAGCACTATGTAAGAATGTAAACATGAGATAACAACCTGTGTAAGAATTAGACAAGAAAGATGCAGGCAGCTCTTAGGAAGGCTTTCTGCTCTACTCCAGGCTGACTGCAGTTGTCAGACTGGCACACCTGTGATCTTTGACCCTAGGATACGACCTGCAAAAATCTCACTTGTGCCAATGAAGTGGGCTGATAATTTGAAATATTGAGGTGAGGGGTCCTGTGATTGCTGTAGAAACAGTGCCTGCAGGTGAGGTAATGCCCAGGGACTAATGATAAGTGAGTCTGGTGTGGCTGTAACTACCTGTAGCCACAAGCTTTGCAGCTTGGAAAGCCTAGAAACTGGAAAAGAGTCTGTTTGGAGCCTGATGATGTCTTAAAAGCCTTGGAAGCCATAGAAAATTTCCTCACCCTGAACATGAAAAGTGAGTAGGTGGCTTCACTGTTTTTCACTCTCTTCTACCTCATAAATCTAGAGACTGATGGCCTTGTCTGTCATAGACCAAGTGCAGCAGGTAGAGCAGGAATTTGAACAACGGCAGGCTGCTGCCACACTCATGTTGTGAGGCATGGGAGGCACTTCCTCCACCAGAAATGTCTCCAGAAGTGTGCGGTCCTCATGTCTGAGAAGATGCTTAGGCCAATCTGGCAGTTTTGCATTCTAGGTCAGCTGTTTATCAAAAGGCTGACACAGAGGAACCATAGCCAGGAGAGGACTAGATGGGCTGCCTATCTTCACCCAACATACAACCTACAGAACCTATACATTCAAGAGCTGTAGAAGATGACAAAAAATTGAAACAGAAGCAGATAATTAAAGTAAAGTAGGGAATGTGTGTCTGCTATGGCTGTGGGATGATGGGGCTGATAATACACAGTTACACAGAGATGAGAGGTCTCAAATAGCCAGCACAGCCAGCACCGCCTCTATGAAACGGGTTATGACACATGTGCAAGGGCAGCCCCAACAGCAGGTAATCAGACTGTGATGAAATTCTTGATAGCAATGGTGCATCTAGTTTGAAAGAGTCCAGGTGACCTGCCAGAGCAAGTAGCTATGTAGAGTTGACGACTGTGCTCCATGAAATGGGCAGGTGTCCATGATGTTTGCACTGAAACACTGCAGCCCAGATGAAGATCTGTTGATGGCACACATGGAAGACCTAAGCCTGGCCAATGAGCCAGCTGGCACATGCAGGTCAGTGACAGCCCTTCTAGCCCTTTAATAATCACTGACTCCGTTATGCTCTTTATTCTCTGGCCAGATTGGATTATACAGAAGTAAAGTTCCAAGGAAGGAAGATCTAAAAAATCTATACTAGCAAAAGAGTCAAAGAAGGGGGCTGTGTACAAGCGAGGCTCTCCATCAAAGAATAGGTCAGGGGACCATTGAATGTTGGTGTTGGGTAGATCTGGATGGACATGTTAACTGCTGGTCTAGTCATAGGTAAGGAGATGCATGAACACTGGAGGTGTCACTGACTCTATGGAGGCACTTATATCCTGAGAAGCAAAATTGACTGAAGGCACAGAACCAGAGGCCAACACAGCCTCAGGGAAGCAGGAAAAAGTAACAGTATTCTCCATTTAACCCAATTAGGAGGCAGAATAAGGTACTGGATCTTGGGATTTCCAGATAACCAGAGACTATCTGTGCAAAAGACTATTTATTGGTGCAACATGTGCAAGAAAATGTGCAACATGTACTGGCATGAGTGAATACCAGAGTCACATCAATGCAATATACAGTAACCCAGACAGGAAAATACTGCATGCTTAGCAGGGTATGGAAGTCACCATATCATAGTCTGAAGGGCCCTGATGACTTTGTGTATTGGGTACTTGCCCTCAGGCTGGTAGGATTTTACCTACAGTTGATGAATAAAAAGATAATGGACATAATGGACTGGTGCATGGCTCAAAATCATGTCGAGAAAATTTCAGTGGTGAATTGATGTGGGAAAATCCATCATCCAAGGGCATCCATGTCATGCATCTCTTACTATTACACAGGCCATGTGGGCTGTGTGCATGAAGCAGCACTGGATACCTGGAAACCATGAGGAAGAAGACAGACTGTTGAAACTGGAAAAGGCAAGAGTGATGCTCCCTACAAAGAGCCCTTCGTTGTGGCCCATACAGAAGGCAGATGGGTCCTGGTGAATACATGTAAAGTTCTGGTGCCAGCAGGCAAGATCAGTTTTGCTGTCATCCAGAAGTACAGGCAGTGAACTTTCTAGATGTTACCACAAGCTAGTTGCATAGCCCAACTTTGTGTTGTGTGGACTAAACCACACTTATTGACAATATTACATTAACCTCTAATTGCTTTGCAGGTTTGAAAGTCAGCATGCATAATCTGAAAGTAGTTTTTGTGGACAAAGGCAAGTGTTGGGATCTGGCTTCTCTGTCAAATTCTTGTGTGATATATGGTCAGACTGACCACATCCATAACAGTTCAGTGATTACAACTGTATTGCAAGTGTGTATGGCTTGTTGGAATTTAGCCAATGTATTGCACCTAGATACCCTACAGTGCTCTTTATATGTGATGGCCAGCAGATATACAGGACAGGGCTGGGCACATGCAGTGTAAGCTGCTTTTCAGGGTTGATAGAGGGGTGTTGTATAGTTGCAAGCCCCAAGTGTCAGTGACACTAACCTGCCATTTGGGGATGACAATGGATTTGGCTGAGATCCATGACAAAAACAGGGAAAGTGGAAGCATCCTTCTGGGGTTTGGTCACAGCTGTGGAAGGAAACTGATGCCTGTGAGGAATCACAGGACAGAGGGGACACTGGGTACAGAGTAGAACAACCTGTCCCTGGAAAGGGGTGTAAAGCACCCCTCCCCACACTGTTGCACACTGGGGGATGTACCTGAACAACAGGCCTCTTTTTCAGCTAGCCTGTGGGTCACCAAACTGGCAGGCATTTGAGACTTGTGATACACATGACCCAGGAATTCGAACAGGAGAACAAACAACCATTTTCGATTCCTGGTCCCTATGCAGAAGGGAAAGATGGACCTCAAGTTGATGCCAGATATTCTAATGGGTCTAGTCATGACCCAGTTGAAAAATAGCAATGCCTGCCTACTCAAGTCCAAAACACTCTATTTTGAGACTAAAACAGGCAGGTCTACACAATTGAAGTAATTGACAGCAGTGTGATTACAGTTAATACATGAAGAAGGCCACCTACACGTGCCATTGAAAGTTGGGCCATCATGAATGGGCTGATATTCTGGTATCCAGCTAGAGAAGCTGATGGGTGACAGTGCACTTCCTTGTGTAGTGCAGTGCTATAGAAATAGGTGAAATTGAATGTTCAAAAGGCTGAGCATATACAGTATCAGGCTTCAGTAAATAAGTCCTTCCTCTTATCAGGAAAGACTTAACAGATGCTTTGAGCAAGCACTGCAATGCTTTAGTGCTATGAGTAGTGTCTGATCAAAGAAAACATATGACTAGGGCCAAGAGCCCAAAACCAAGCACTCCACATTCAAGCTCTTGCTCAATGTCACAGGATTTAAATTATTTTTAAATAATTTTATTGAGAAACAAATAGCAATGAGAAAGTATCAAAATCAATTAGGACAGTTTCAATAATTAATACATTGTATGTTGTTGTCTCAGTGGTTATTTATTATACAAGATGCAGACATGATATCCTGTTTACAAACACTATTAGAACAAGTCTTTCTATTCTTTGACTTAAGAGAATGTAGCTGTATATCTGTCCAAACTATTTTGAATATACAGATAAAAAATGATCGTTCATGTGTATCTCCTTTTTTGTTTAATTTGTCAGAGAAGGGTATTCCACTGTCATTTATTTTTTCAGTTAATTCTATTGAGAAACAAATAGCAATGAGACAGCTTCAAAACCAATCAATAGTAGAATTTCAATAATTAACACATTGCATATTGTTGTCTTCTTAGTGGTAAATCATAGTATGAGATGCAGACATGACATCCTGTCAAAATGCTATTAGTGCAAATCCAAATACTATTAGTACAAATTTCAGTGAATTAAGAGAAAGTAGCTGAACCTCTATCCCAACCATTTTGTATATACAGATATAAAATGGTCCTCTCTTTTTTGTTTAGCTCTGATAGATATGGGTATTCCATTGCCTTTTAAATATTGTAGGTGTGTGAATTCAGCAAAATAATCCAATATACTCCAGTAGTCTAAAACAGCAGTGAGTCATCCGTAGGACTGGCAATGTCACAAGTTGTTGACTTGAGCCTTTCACAGTCCAGCATGTGGACTTTACTTTTTATACCTCATTTTTATACTTTTCTGCTGAATGGTCAAGACTAAGATGAAGCAAGACCTGTACAACAAGAAATGCAACTGTTGTATCTGATAAGTTCAGTCAAGTCCCCTCAGGATTTATCCTATAACCTGTACTGTAGTTTGTAGACCCTTTGTAAGTGTCAGCCATGTGGATGAGTCACAGCAATTGCTTGAGCAACTTGCTCCCTGTGAAAGCCTAAGAGAATGTTTTCTCTCCATGTGACTCTCCTTAGGCACACTTTACATCATCGATCATGTTGCTCTGTGGCCCCATAATCTCCTTGATCAGAAAATTTGGGACACAACTGAGTTACATGATGCCACAGAATAGGTTCTCCCATGTCCTGAGTCTTCACTGACCTTGAATGGCTAGGGCAAAAATGCTGGGCCTCATTGTAACCCATCCTTTTCTCCAATTTTTTTTCTGAAAACTTAGGTTGTTAACCTTCCAGAAGAGAAGCCTATTATCACCCTACAGCATATGAAGTTGGGTTCAACCTCACTATCTATCTGAACATTCAACATCTTAGGCATAACATGGAAAAGGTATTTTCCACCAAGCATTGATATGCCAGACTTTAAGTCCCTACAGAATATGGAGGAAAAAATTAGAAAGATAAAATATATTTTAAAAATACAAATAAACAATTACATATTTTTACACAGAAATTTAGAAATCCAACCATATACAGCTTTGTGGCAGGACATTCTCATGACACTTTTTTGCTTGTCTCTTTTTTGTCATCCATTACCCCATTTTTTAAATAACCATTTATTTGAGAGATGATATGACGATACTTGGCATGTCATGACAAGCAGTATGTATTTAGAAGGCCAGAAGGACAGGTGTTCCAAGCATGACTCTTCTATTACACATTGATATCTTCAGTGCAGTTGCTCAGTTCACAGGCATCAGTACACACAGTCAGGGTGAGAATCCCACCAATTAACTTCCAGCTTCAAAAACCTGCTGATGTTTCTCAGGATGATTGCCTTACCCATCTTGTGCATATAATACTATGACTTTGCCCCTATAATGCTTCCTAGCTCCTCTCCTTGCCCTCTCCTCATTGTCCAATCCTCAAGTTCTCTCCCTCTATTTAATCATGCTATACTTTTCTTTTTGTATTTCTTCTTTTGAGTTCTTACAGTAATGGAGATTATATGATATTTACGTATATGGGTCTGGTTTATTTGACTTATGAGTATATCTTCAAGTGGCATCCACTTAAATATAAATGCTTCAAGTTTATCATTCTTTATAACTGAGTAATACTCCATTGTATAGAAATACCACATCTCTTTCATCCATTCCTCAGGTGATGGGCATCTTGGTTGGTTCCAAATTGTGGCTTTCACAAATTGTGCTGCTATAAATATAGTTACATATATATCACTATGATATGACATTTGTAGTTCCTCTGGGAAAATTCAAAGTAGGGGGATAGCCAGCTTGAATGGGATTTCCAATCCTTGTTTTCTAAGGAGTCTCCACATTGATTTCCATAATGGTTGCATCAATCTACATTCCCACCAGCACTGGAGAAGGGTTCCTTATTCCCCACAGCCTTTCCAACATCTGTTGTCAGTTGATTTGTTTATGATAGCCATTCTTTCTGTGGTGGGATGGTATCTCAGTGTTGTTTTAATTTGCTTTTCACGAATGGCTAGCGATGTGGAGTATTTTTTCATATATTCATTCACTTCTTTAAATTCATCCTCTGAGTAGTGTGTGTTCAGCTTGGATGTCTATTTATGGATTGGTATTTTAAATTTAGGAGCCCTAATGTTTATTAGTTCTTATAAATTCTAGAGAGCAGAACTTTGTCTGAGTGCTTATTAGTCAAGACATTTTCGAAATTTCTGTGTTGCCTTTTCACTTTGTTAGTAATTTCTTTTTTATTTTAAAATTTTATTAATTGTAATGACAAGGAAATATCAATGAGACAGTTTCAAAAGAGGTTAGTAGAACATTAGTTAGTAATAATTAATACAGGAGAGGTAGTGAGGGATGGTTTCAACAACTGTACTGTGTACTTTTGTTGGTCTATGGAAAGAAGCACATGGCAATTTGTTTTTTCTCCTTTTTAAATTGCATTTAAAAAAAAAAAACTAATTGCATTTTTCTTTTATTTTTTTAATAATTTTGTTGAGAAACAAAGAGCAATGAGACAGTTTCACAACCAATTACTAGCACATTTTCCAATAACTAATACATTGCATATTGTTGTTAGTGGTTATTCATCATAAAAGATGCAAAAATAATATCCTGTCTCAAACATTACTTGAACAAACCTCTATTCATTGAATTAAGAGAATAGAACTGTGTATCTATCCTAACAATTTTGAGTATACAGATACAAGATGATCATTCACTTGTATCCCACTTTTTTGGTCAATTTTGTCAGAGAAGCGCATTCCATTGTCGTTTAAATACTGTAGCTGCATGAATTCATAAAAAAAAAAATCCCAACATAATCCAGTAGTATATGATAGTAGTGGGTTTTCTGTAAGATTGGCAAAGTCGGATGTTGTTACCTTGAACCTTTTATAGCTTGGCATATTAATATGGCTTTACTTTTTATGCTTCATTTTCACACTTTTCTGCTGGATGGCTAAGACCAAGATAATGCAAGACTTCCATAAAAAAGAAATGTAACTTTTGTATTTGATAAGATCAATAAAATCCCCTCAGGGTTTAACCTGAAACCCTGACCTGCAGTTTATAGATCCTTTGTCAGTGTCAGCCATGTGAATGAATCACAGCCATTGCTTGACCAATTTGCTTTCTGTGAAAGCCTGAGAAAATATTTTCTCTCTATGTGACTCTTCTTAGGCACACTGTACATCATCAATCAAGATCCTGTGTGTTCCCATAATCTCTTTGATCAGAAAATCTTGGACACAACTGAGTTAAATCATGTTGCAGTACAAGTTCTCCTGTGTCCTGAGTCTTCACTGACCTTGAGAAGATAAAATGTTGTATGTCTTGTAGCCCTTCTTTTTATCTAATATTTGGTTGGCAGACTTCGGTTGCTAACCCTCCAGAAGAGAGGCATATTATTGTTAGCCTACAACATAGGCAGTTGAGCTAACCTCTTTACCTGTCTGGATAACAAACATCTTAGACATAACATGGAACAGATAGTTTAACAGGTATTGATATGTTAAACTTTGAATCCCTCCATTATATAAAGAAAAAGATTAAAAATATTGAAAATATTTAAAAAATAAAAATAAGCATTTACATATTTTTACATAGAAATTTATTTATTTATTTATTTACTTATTTATTTTTGTGGAACTGGGGATTGAATTTAGGCCCTTGTGCTTACCACAGAAGAACTTATTCTACTGAGCCATTTCCCCAGCCTACAGAAATTTGAAAATTTAACAATATCCTACCTTGTAGCAGGACAGACCTGTGACTTATTTTATTTTTTTCACTTTAATTCATTTATTACCTTTTCAAAAAAAACATTTATTTGACAGACAGTATGGCAGCAAATGGTATGTCAGGACAGTGTGTAATTAGAAGACCAGAATGACAGGCATTCCAAGCATGACCCTACCATTACACATTGCTTTCTTCAGTGCAGTTGCTTAGTTCAGAGATATCAGCATACATAGTAACTGCTAGTTTCAAAAACATGCTGAAGATGGTAATTTCTTTTGACATGCAAAATCTTCTCAATAAGAGGAGGTCTTAGTTGTTAATCCTTTCAAGTATTACCCATAAGATTTGATTTTTGTTCATCAACACTTTGCCTACCCCTATGTCTTCAAGAGTTCCTTCTACTTTCTCTTACAGGATGTTTAGTGTTTCTGTTTTAATGTTTAATCCATTTTGACTTTAGCTTACTGCATGATGATAGTTTTTGGCATGTAGAAAGCCAGTTTATCGGGCATCATTTGTTAAAGAGCCTGTCTTTCTTTCACTAAGCATTTTTGACCCCTTAGTCAAAGATCAGATTGCTGAGTGTGTTCGTAGAAGCTTCTTCATCTTCTAATCTATTCCATTGATCCTTAGGTCTACTTCGTTGCCAATACCATGCTGATTTTATCATAGTAGCTTTGTAGTATAATTTCTAGTCAGGAATTGTAATGGCTCCTGCCTTGTCTTTCTTGCCCAGGATTTCCTTTACTATTCTAGGTCTTTTCTGGTTTCAAATAAATTTTAGAAATGATTTCTCTAGGTCCGGGAGCTATGTTGGTGGCAGTTTGATAGGGGTTGCATTGAATCTGTACAACAATTTGGGGAGTGTGCTCATCTTCACAATGTTGGTTCTTCCTCTCCAGGAGCAGGGAATATCTTTTCCTTTTATGAAACCCTCTACGATCGCTTTTTTCAGAGTACTGTAATTTTCCTTGAAAAGATCTTTGACTACTTTAGTTAGATTAATTCCAAGGCATTTCATTTTTCTCAGTGCTATTGTAAAAGGCTTTGTTTCTGTAATTTCCTTCTCAGTGTGTTTTTTCTGTGTAGAGGTATACCCAAAAGTACTGTGTATCCTGCTATGCTACTGAATATGTATCAGTTCTAGTAGATTCTTGGTGGAGTGTTTTTTGGGTCTTCCAAGTAAAGTAACATGTCATCTGCAGATAATGATAATTTAACTTCTTCTTTACCTATTCCTATTCCTTTTATTTCTCTCTCTTGTCTAATGGCTTCTGCTAATGATTCCAGAATTATATTGAGCAGGAGGGGTGATGGAGGACAACCTTGTCCTGTACCACATCTGAGAGTAAAAGATATTTTTCCCCATTTATAATTACATTAGCTATTGGATTGTCATAGATGGCTTTTATCAAATTGAAGTAGAGGCCTTGTATTCCAGTTTTCTTTAGGACTTTGAACATGAATGAGTATTGGACTTTGTCAAAAGCTTTTTCACAAAATTACATGATCATAGGGCCGGGCGTGGTGGCGCATGCCTGTAATCCCAGCACTTGGGAGGCTGAGGCAGGAGGATTGTTGTGAGTTCGAGACCAGCCTGAGCTACAAAGTGAGCTTAAGGCCAGCCTGAACTGCATAGTGAGACCCTGTCTCAAAAAGACAAAAAAAAAAAAATTACATGATCATGTAGTTTTTTTCATTTTGCTCTATTGATATAGTGTATTACATTTATAGATTTTCAAATATTGAACCATCTTTGCATCCCTGGGATGAATCCTACCTGGTCATGTTGTATAATCTTCTTGATGATTTTCTGTATTCTATTTGCTAGGATTTTATTAAGGGTTTTTGCATTAATGTTCATGAGGGAGGTTGGCCTGTAGTTCTCTTTTTCAGTTGTGTCTTTCCCTGGTTTTGTATCAGTATAATACTTGCCTACAGAGATGATTTTGTGAGGATTGCTATTTTTTAATTTCATTGAAGAGCTTGAAGACTATAGGGGTTATAACACCCATAAATTTCTTGTAGAGCTTAGCTGTGAATCCATCAGGACATGGATTTTTCTTTGTTGGTAAGCTTTTTATCATATTTTGTATTTCATTGAATATTATTGAGAGTTGTTCTATTTTCTTGATTGAGTTTTGGTAATTTGTTCCTTTCTAGGAATCTGTCCATTTCATCTGAGTCTTGTGTTCTGTGAGAATAAAGATTCTCAAAGTAGCTATTGACAATCTTCTGAATTTCCACTGGGTCTGTGGTAGTTATACCTTTTTATTCCTTATTGCTTGTACTTGAATTTTTTATTTTCTCTTTTTGATGAAGTTACCTAGGGCTTAACAATTTTATTTAATCTTTCAAAGAAACAGCTTTTTGATTTGTTAATTCTTTGAATTGTTTTCTTCAACTCAGTGGAATTAATTTGTGCTCTAATCTTTATGATTTTTTTTTCCCATTTTTGAGCTCAAGGTTTGGTGTGCTCTTCCTTTTCTGGATGTTGTAGGTGCATCATTATGGTGTTTATTTGTTTCCGTTCTGTTTTCCTAATATGTGGGTTCACAGCTATGAAGTTCCTCATGAGAAGTGCATTTCTCACATCCCACAAATTCTGAAAAGTTGTGCTTGCATTTTCATTGATTTGTAGATATTGTTGAATTTCTTGTTTAATTTCATCTGTGACCCATTGATTGGGGAGTAGGGTGTTTGATTTCCATGTATTTAGGTGCTTTTTCTCATATCTTGTCTTGTTCAATTCCAGTTTCATAGCACTGTGGTCAGATAATATATATGGGATAATTTCTGTTTTCTTACACATACTTAATCATGGTCTATTGACCAGTATGTGCTCTGCTTCAGAAAATGACCCATGTGCAGCTAAAAAAATGTATATTCAGCTGTCGTTGGGTGGAACACTGTATGTGTCCACTAAGTCTATTTGCTAAGCTCTGGTTCAGTTCTGCTACTTCTTTGTTAATTTTTTTCTGCTTGACCTATCTTTTTGAGATAAGGGCATGTTAAGGTCTCTTGTTAAGATTGTAGAATTGAGTATTAGACGTTTCACGTCCATTAAGATTTGTTTTATATAGTTGAGTACTTCCATGTTTGGTGCATGTACATTTATGAATATTCCCTCTTCTCTTGAATTTTTCCCCTAACAAGTATATAGTGGCCTTGCTTATTTTCTTTGATCAGTCTTCATTTGAAGTTGAGACTGTTTGAGAACAGACGTGCTACCCTGCTTCCGAGGTCCTGGGTCATGTAGTATTATTTTCCATCCTTTGACTTTCAGCCTATGATTTTTTTTTTATTTAAGTGTATACAGCATATTGTTGGACTGTTTTTCCTAATCCACTGTGCCAGACTATTTCTTTTAATTGGTGAATGGAGTCCATTTACCTTGACGGTTATAATTGAGATGTATTGATTTACAATCGACATGGTATTTACCTACTGTTGTTTACTTCTTTTTCTCCTGTGTTTAATTTTTTGTCCTATTTAGTGGTTTCCTTCTGTGCTTGATAGTGGATTTCCGATCATTTTGGTCCCTCTCTAGAACACCTTTCAGTAGTCTGTATAGGATTTGCTTTGTCAACCTGAAATTCTTCAGTTGTTTGTCATGAAAGTATTTTACTTCTCCATTAAACTTGAAAGAGAGTTTTGCAGAGCATAGTAGTCTGGGCTGGAATTGGTTTTCACAGAGGTGTTGAAGTACTCTGGTTCATGGTCTTCTTGCTTTCATGGTTTGTGTAGAGAAATCTGCCATTATTCTGCTGAGTTTTCCTTTAAATGTGATTTTTTTTTTTTCTCTAGCTGCTTTCTGTATATTGTTCTTGTGCTGGATTTCTGGGATCTTGACTATTATATGTCTTGGTGTATTTTTAATTGGGTTGAAGTTATTTGGAGTTCTGTATGCTTTGGTTACCTGAATGTTAGATTGTTTTCACATATTTGGGAAGTTTTCTGCTATTACCTCTGCCCATATTTTTTAATATAATTTGTATTGTCTCCTTCTTTCCCATTGATGCTTATTATTCTCACATTGTTCATCTTGGCATTGTCTTGCAGGTGATGAATCATTTTTTCCTGCATCCTAGTTGTTTGTAAGAGATAATTTCTTACCTTTTCACTAGCTGTGACAGCGTCTTCAAGATCTGAATCTCTGTCTTCACTTCACTCAACTGGTTTTGCGAGCTTGCAATTGAGATTTTAAGTTCCTCTATATCTCTTTGACTCTGCTTCATGCAATCTATTTCTTTCCTGTATTGCTCATTCAAGAAATCCATTGCTTTTCCAATCTCCTCTATTATTTTATCCAAGTCTTCCTGAGAAGCAGTTATTAACTTTTTTTACTACAGAAATTATTTCTGATTTCCTGTATTTGTTTCTGCATTTGATTCTTTCATCTAGATGCTAGTAATTCAGAGATTTCTCTTTTAGTTCAGAGATTCATTGTGATCTGAGTCCTCTATACCTTTCTACTGTTGTTTCCTTACTTCAGATGCTATTCATTCATGCATTTCAGTTTATCTAGTGTCTTGTGCAGTTGTCTGGGTGGCTCGGGACCTGTGATTGCATGTTTCTCCTTCTCTTTGTTATTTTGTATAACACTGTCCTCTGACCTTTGTTGTAGAGCTTTGGTGCAGTTATATTCTTAGCACCTACTAAAATTTGGGTGCATATCTACTAAGTTTCAGTTTATACAGCTGTGCCTGGCTTGGTTCTGGCTACTGTGCTCAGCTCCTTCCTGCTGCAGCCCTTGGATGTGAACCTGTTGTGCCCCTCTAGCAAGATGTTTTACTCCTGGAGTAGCTGGTGAGTTTTGGCCCCTAGTCTGTCTGGAAGGATTTCATTTGCAAAGTTTCACCCCAGGCCTCTATGCCAGGTCTGGGTTGGGTCTGGAGGGGTTCTTAGGGTGCAAGAGAGTGCATAAGGTCTTCCACCCACTTACGGGGCCTGGTCTTGGGCAGGTCTGGCAGGGTTCTGAGAGCATGGTGGCAGTTCTCACTCACAAGGCAGGCTTGGGCTGGCTCAGGAGGGGTGGAGTGGTCCCAAGAGTGTGGCAAAAGGTCTCACTCATGCAGCGGGCCTAGATTTTGGTTGGAAAGAACCAGTGGGTGCAGGGGAATGCAGAAGCTCCCACACACACTCCCCAGGATTTAAATTTTAAGTGCCAGTATTTGATATGGCATTTGGATGAAACTCTTTAAATGAAAATAGTGGTTTTGGGGCTGAGGAGATGGCTTAGTGGAATAAGCACTTCCCTGGCAAGTGCAAGGGCCTGAGCTCAATCCCTGGTTCTGAAAAAAAAAAAAAAAATTGAAAATAGTGGTTTTGCAAGCCCACATGTACTTGATTTGTTAACTATGGGTAAGTGTGCCCTATTACATATGGAATGTCACAGTTATGCACCACTGACTTTTGAGTAGATGGTCTTTGAAAAATCACTCAGGCTGCTGCAGTGCTTATGAGCATCTGAAGGATACCTGAGGATGTGATCTCACACATCCAGTTTGGGACTGCAGTGCAATATAGTTGTGTAACCATGATTTAGCTCAGGGAAACACACATGTGCTGGTTACAGCACAGTGCAAGAATGTAAACATGAGACAACAACATGTATGAAAATCACACAATAAAGATGCAGACAGCTCTCTGCACTACCATGTACTTCCTGATGTTGTTGCTGAAGTCTTGTACACCTGTGTTCTTTAACTGTGAAACCTCACATGTAAAAATCTCCCTTGTGTTCCACGAGTGTGTGCATAACTGGCATAGTCAGTGGAATATTGAGGTGCGTGATCCCGTCGTAGCTGGAAAGGTGTCCGTAAGGGGATAGCCCCTTAGGGAATGGCTGATAAATGAGCCCAGCCTCACTGTGGCTACCTGGAGCCGTGCCCTTTGTAACTTGGAAATCCCTGATCACTGGAAAACAGTCTATTTGGAGACTGAGGATGTCATACACGCCTTGGAAATGATAGACAAAACAATTTCTTCACCCTCATTGTAATGAGGCTTGGTTGTTTTTCATTCTTTCTTCCTCAAAAATAAAGATACATGCCTTTGTCTGGCAAGTAGACCAACTTCAGAAGATAGAGCAGCACCTTCAGCAGTGGCGGGCTGCTGCCACACTCATGTTGTGAGGCATGGGAGGCACTTCCTCCTCCAGAAATGTCTCCAGAAGTGTGCAGGCCTCATGTCTGAGAAAATGCTTAGGCCAAGCTGGCAGTTTTGCACTCTAGGTCAGCTGTTTATCAAAGGCTGACATAGAGCAGCCATAGCCCAGGAGAGGACTAGTTGGGCTGCCTATCTCTACCCAACATACAACCTACAGAACCTATACATTCAAGAGCTGTAGAAGATGACAAAACAATTGAAACAAAAGCAGGTAATTGAAGTAAAGTAGGGAATGTGTGCCTGTTATGGCTGTAGGATGATGGGGCTGATAATACACAGTTAAGCCCAGTGGTGAGGTCCCAAATAACCAGCATAGCCAGCAGGGCCTCTGTGAGACAGGTTCTGCCCCATGTACAAGGACAGCCCCAGCAGCAGATCATCAGACTGTGATAAAATGCTTCATAGCAATGGATTATCTGGTTTAAGAGTTCAGGTGACCCACCAGAGCAAGTCACTATCCAGACTTGATGATTGTGGTAAGTGACATGGGAAGGTAGCACACGATGTTTGCTCTGAAGCCCTGTAGCCCAGATGAGGAAATGATGATGGCACACATGGAAGACATAATCCTGGCCAAGAGTTGACAGGCACACACAGGTCAGTGATAGCCTTTCTAGCTCCTTAGTTATCATTAAATCCATTATGCTTCTGATTCCCTGGCCAGGCTGGGTTATGTGGAAGTAAAGTTCCAAGGCAAGGAAGATCTGTAAAATCTGTACTGACAAAGGAGCCAAAGAGCGCAACCCTGGGTAAGTGAGGTTCTCCATCAAAGGACACACCAGGGGCCACTGAATATTGGTATTTGGTACATCTAGATGGACATGCTGACTCTGACCTAGCCACAGAGAAGGAGATGCACAGTCCCTGACTGTTTTGGTGCCTCTATGGAGGCAGATATGTCCCAACACTGCCTGAAGGCCTAGGACCAGAAGGGCAACATAGATAAAAATCAGTGAAGAAAGAAAAAGTATTACTATTCTCCTTTATCTAAGGAAGGAGGCAGGCCAAGAGCTCAGGTCTTAGGGGTCCCAGACACCCAGAGGCAATATGTGCAACTAACTTTACTGGTCCTCAAAAAATGTAGAGCATATACCAGCATGAATGGATACCAGAGCAAAGTCAATGCAATCTACGGCAATGCAGATCATTTTACAGGATGTACTGTATGTACAGCAGGATATGGAACTCACTACATCAGAATCTGGAAGGTCCAGGCGACCTGGGTATTAGGGGATTGCTTTTTTGCATGTATTTTTTTCCCAGTTGTTGAATACAAAAGAGGTGGACACTGACTGGTGCTTGACTTGACATTATACAGGGAGAATTTCAGTTGTGAATTTGTGTGATAAAAACCATCAACCAAATACATTCATGCCATGCACTTGGTGTGCATGAAGCATTACTCAATACCTAGAAGCCATGAGGAAAGAAGACAGACTGTGCCAAAACTGGAATAGACAAAGTGATACTCACTGCACAGAGCCCTTCACTGTGGCCCATGCAGAAGGCAGATGGGTCTTGGTGAATTACTGTGAAGTTCTAATGCTGACAGAAAGGACCAAATTTGCCTTCATCCAGAAGTACACGCAGTGAACTTTCTAGATGTTACCACAGGCTAGTTGCATCACCCAACTTTGTGTCGTGACTTGGACCAAATCACCCTATGTGTGACTGTTTTGTATTAATGATGTTATGTTAACCTCTAATTGATCTGCTGATGTGAAACTCAGCATGTGCGATCTAAAAGAAGTTTTTTTGGCATGGGGGTAGACTACGAACAAAGACAAGGTGCTGGGACCTGACTTCTTTGTCAGATTCCTGTGTGTTATACAGTCAGTTAGACCAGATCCACAATAGCTCACCAGTTACAAGTGTATACAAGTGTATATATGTTTGCTAGGGTTTTAAAAATGTACTGTAGCTACCTACCCTACTGTGCTTTTTACACCTGATGGCCAAAAGGCATACAGCTGTCTCAGTTATTCTTCTCATCTTATTGGGACAAATATCCGTGAGTCAAAATGAAGGTAGGAAAGATTTATTTAGCTCACAGTTACTGGATGTTTCAGTCCATCCTCAGCTGGCTCCAAGGCAGAGGGGCACATGGCAGAGAGCAGCCTTTCATTGAGATGTCAAAGATCAGAGAGTAAATGGGAGGAGCAGCAGCAACAATAGCTACAGAGAGCAAGTCTGTCTCCCTTACATTGCAATCAGGCTATCTGCCCCAAGCTGAGTGTAGCGCTCACACCCATAATACCAGCAGCATTTATAGTCATAATCCCAAAAGCACTCACATACATAATCCCAATGGATCATGAGTTAATCACAGACTCTAGGATTCTTCCCTGTGACAACCTAAGGCTTTGGCAGAACAACTAGACACAGCCCATAACATCACAGGGGTAGACAGATGCAGTGTAAGCTGCTTTACAGTATTGAAAGCAGGCTGTTGCACAGGTGCAAGCACAGTGAGTTAGTGACACTAACTTGCCAATTACGATAATCTGTGTGGATGATGATGGATTTGGCTGAGATCCATGACCAAAACAGAGGACATGGAAGCACCTTGTTGGGGTTTTGTCACAGCTGTGAAAGGGAGCTGATGCCTGTGAGGCATCGTAGGAGAGGGCACAGACACAAATGACCTGTCCCTGGAGAGGAGTGTATCACACCCACACTGTTGCACACTGTGTACTGTAACTGTGCACCAGGCCTCTTTTGCATCTAGCCTATTGGCACCCAAGCAAACATTTGAGACCTGTGATACATACAGCCCAGGAAGCTGAACAGGAGTACAGACATCAGTTTTTGACTTCTAGTCCCAGCACAAAAAGGAAAAATGAAGCTCAAGCTGATTCCCAGGTATTCTAATGCATCTAGTTATGACCTAAACTGAAATAGACAGCAGTTTCTGTCCAGTCCAGCCCAGAAGACTGTTTTGAAACTGAAACAGTCTGGCCAACATGGAAAAACTGCAGGCAATGTGATTGCAGTAATAAAGGAAGAAGGCCCCGTACAGGTATCCACTCACAGTTGGGCCATTTGAAAGGGCTGATTCTCTGGTATCCAGGTAGGGCAGCTCAGTGCCGACAGAATGCTCTTCCTTGTGAGGTGTTGTCTTATACAGAGATGTGCAGTTGCATGACCAAAAAATGGTGAGTATATAAGGTATGTGCAGAGCATATAAGGAGTTATAAGTACATAACTCCTTCATCTCCCCAGGGAAATAATTAACAGATGTTTTAAGTGAGCATTGCAACATTTTAAGGGTAGGGTAGTGTCTGATCAGGGATAACGTCTGACTAGGACCAAGGGCCCTAAACTTAGCCTTTAAAGTTGAAACTCTTGTCCAAAAGATGGCCCAAGCATTAAATGTTAAGTGTCAAGCATTGATGTTGCTTTCAGATGAAACTGTTTGAATGAAAAATAGTGGTTTTGCAAACCCACAGGTTCTTGATTTGTTAACTGTGGGTAGTTGTGCCTTGTTATTAACAGAATATCAGTTAGGTACCGCTGAGGTTTGAGGGGATGACATGTGGATAATCACTGCTTTAAAGCTCATGGGCATTGAAGGATACCTGAGGATATGATCTCACTTGTCTAGCTTAGGAACTCGGGGGTACAGTTATGTAACCATGATTTAGCTCATTAAGTCATTACATGTGGTTAGAGCACACTGTAAGAATGTAAACATGACCTAACAACCTGTGGGAGAATTACACAATAAAGAGGCAGACAGCTCTCTGCTCTACTCCCATGCTGCCTACTGCTGTTGCTGAAGCTTTGCACACCTGTGTTCTTTAACCTTGAATATTCCCCTGTGGAAAATCTCCCTTGTATTCCTTGATGGGGCTCATAACTGGCACAGTCAGTGGAATTCTGGGGTGAGTGGCCCTGTGGTAGCTGGACAAAGTGTCCTCAGGAGAGGCAGCCGCCCAGGGAAGAGCTGACAAGGGAGCCCGGCCTTGTGTGCATGCCTGGAGTCACCCCCTTTGCAGCTTGGAGAGCAGTGGAGACTGGAAAACAGTCTGCTTGGAGCCTGGAGATGTGGCTCCAAGCCTTGAAAACAATAAACAGAAAATTTCCTCACCCTCATTGTAATGGTGGGTAGGTGGCTTGGCTATTTTTCACTCTCTTCTGCCTCAAAGTCAGAGAGGTTTAAGGCCTTGTCTGGCAAGTAGACCAACTGCAGCAGATAGAGCAAGACCTTGAGAAATGGTGGGCTGCTGCCACGCTAATACTGTGAGACACAGGAAGTGCTGCTTCCTCCAGAAATGTCTCCAGACGCCTAGGTCCTCATGTGTGAGAAAAGTCCTAGCAAATCCAGTAGTTTTACACTACATCACCATTCACCAAAAGGTGAACATAGAGAAACCCCATCTCAGAGAGGAGGACTGGAAGCACTGCCTATCTCCGCCAAGAACACAACGCAAGAATCTATGCAGCCATGGAGCTTTGGGAGAACAATTAAAGCAGAAAGTAGGTAAAGCAGTGCCTGTGTGTCTGCTATGGCTGTAGGATGGTGAGGCTGATAACACCACAGTTAAGCCCAGTGGTGAGGTCCCAAATAACCAGCATAGCCAGCAGGGCCTCTGTGAGACAGGTTCTGCCCCATGTACAAGGATAGCCCCAGCAGCAGATCATCAGACTGTGATAAAATGCTTCATAGCAATGGATTTTCTGGTTTAAACGAATCCAGGTGACCCGCCAGAGCAAGTCACTATCCAGACTTGATGAATGTGCTCGGTGAAATGCGCAGGTGGCACATGATGTTTGCTCTGAAGCCCTGTAGCCCAGATGAGGAAATGATGATGGCACACATGGAGGACACAATCCTGGCCCACAGGCTGTCTGTACAATCAGTCAGCAGTAGCCTTTCTAGCTCCTTAAGGATCTCTGAATCCATTATGCTCTTGATTCCTTGGCCAGGCTAGGTTACATGGAAATAAAGTTCCAAGGCAAGGAAGATCTGTAAAATCTATACTGGCTTTGAGCCAAAGGAGGAGGACTATGTGCAACTCATGCTCTCCATCAGAGGATGGGTTGGTGGCCACTGAAGTTCATCTTTTTTTGGTAGATCTAGATGGACGTACTGAGTACTGGTCCAGTCTCAGATAAGGAAGTGTTGCTGACTCTGTAGAGTAGTTACACCCTGAGAAGCAATTCTGGCTGATGAATCAAGGGCAGAAGGCCAAAGTAGCCTCTCTCAGCAGGGAAAGGCAACACTGGTTTCCTTTCACCTTAACTAGGAGGCAGGCCAAGGTACCCAGGTCTTAAGGGGCCTCAGGTGACTGGCAGGTATATGTATAACTGACTATTTATTGGTCCCCAAAGAATGAACCACATGTACTAGCATAAATGGATACCAGAGCCAAGTCAATGTAATACACTGCAACCCAGATCATTTTTCAGGATGGACTACCCTCTTAGCAGGGTATGGAAATTATTGCATCATGTTGTGGAAGGCCTAGGTGACACTGGGTATTGCATGCTTGCCTCCTTGCCTATATGAATCTTTTCCCTAATTGCTGATTAAAAAAATGGTGGACATACTGATTGGTACTTGACTTGACATTACACAGGGAGAATTTCAGTGATGAAGTCATGTGATAAAGCCAGCATCCAAGCACATCCATGCCATATACCTCTTAATGTCACACAGGCCATGTGGGTTGTGTGCATGAAGCAGGACTTGATACCTGGAGGTCATGAGGAAAGAAGACAGACTGTGTTGAAACTGAAACAGGAAGTATGATATTCCCTGCTCAGAGCCCTTCAGTGTGACCCACGTTGAAGGCAGCGGGTGATGCTGATTGACTGTGGAGTTCTGATGCTGGCAGGAAGAACCAATTTTGCCTTTAGCCAGAAGTACAGGCAGTGAACTTTCTAGATGTTACCACAGGCTAGTTGCATCACCCAACTTTGTGTAATGGCCTGGACTAAACCATACTCTGACACTGTTTTGTATCAATGATATTATGTCAACCTCTAATTGATTTGCAAATGTGAAAGTCAGCATGCACCATCTGAAAGAAGTTTTCTGGCATGTGGTTGGGCCATGGACAAAGATGAGATGTTGGAACTCTTTTTTTTTTTTTTTTTTTTTTTTGTAGAACTGGGGATTGAACTCACGTCCTTGTGCTTTCCAGGCAAGTGCTTATTCTACTGAGCCATCTCCCTGGCCCCTAGACAAGATGCTGGGATCAGGTTTTCTGTCTGATTCTTGTGTATTATATGTTTGATTAGATCAGATCCATAACAGTTCAGCCATTACAACTATTTACAAGCATATATGGGCTTGCTAGGGTTTTGTATTACACCAGTATACCACACTGTGCTCTTTGAACCTGATGGTCAAAAGACATACAACAAGCTGGGCATGGTGGCGCATGCCTGTAATCCCAGCACTCGGGAGGCTGAGGCAGGAGGATTGTTGTGAGTTCGAGACCAGCCTGAACTACAAAGTGAGCTTAAGGCCAGACTGAACTGCATAGTGAGACCCTGTCTCAAAAAGACAAAAAATAAAAAAAAATAATAAAAAAAAAAAAGACATACAACACAGAATTGGAAAGATGTAGTGGAAGGTGCTTTTCAGAATTGCAAGAGTGATGTTGCATAGACGCAAGCCCTGTGACACTAACCTACCATTTGTGTAACCAGCAGTGTAGATGATAATGAATTTGGCTGAGATCCATGACAAAAACAGGGGATGTGGAATCACCTTGGTGGGGTATGGTCACAGTTGTACAAGGGAGATGATGTCTGTGAGGAATCACAGGACAGTGGGAAGACTGGATACAGACTTGAATAACCTGTTCCCATAGAGGGGTGTACCACACCCACTGTTGCATGCTGTAGAATGCAAGTGCACAACAAATCTCTTTTGCAGCTAATTTGTTGGTGCCCTAACTGGGATGCATTTGAGACCTGTGATATACATGGCCCAGGAAGTTAAATGGGAGAACGGACAACAGTTTTTGACTCCTAGTCCCTATACAGAAGGGAATGATGCACCTCCAGCCAATGCCAGATGTTCTAATGGGTCTAGTCAGGATCCAAACATGAAATAGAGAACAGTCACTGTCCAGTTCTACCCAGAAGACTCTGGTTTATAATGAAAACAGGCAGGTCAACATAATAAAAATAATTGAGGGCAATATGACTGCAGATAATGCATGAATAAGGCCCCCTACATGTGTCCATTGACAGTTGAGCATTCTTGAAGGGGCTAATATTCTGGTTGCCAGGATGGGTAGCTCAGGGGTAACAGAGTGCTATTCCTTTCAAGGTGCTGTCATATAGAGAGATGTGCAGTTGCATGACCAAAAAGCTGGGCATATAAGGAGTCAGACTTCAGCACATGAGAAACAGATGATTTCAGCAACCACTGTAACACTTTAAAGCTAGAATAGTGTCTGATTGGGGAAAACATCTGTCTAGGGCCACAGGCTCTAAACTTAGCCCTCCAAGTTAAAGCCCTTACTCAAAATATGGTCCAGGTTTTAAATGTTAAGTGCCAGGCATTTATGTTGCTTTCGGATGAAAGTGTTTAAATGAAAATAGTGGTTTTACAAACCTACAGCTTCATGATTTGTTAACTATGGTACTTGTGCCCTGTTACTAATAGAATGTCACTTTTATGCACCACTGACTTTGGAGGGGACAGCATGTGAAAAATCAGTCAGACTGCTTCAAAGCTCATGGGCATCAAAGGATACCTGAGGATGTGATCTCACTTGTCTAGCTTGGGAGCTCAGCGGGATACAGTTATGTAACCATGATTTAGCTCAGCTAAACCCACATGTGCTGGTTACAACACACTGTAAGAATATAAACATGAGATAACAACCTCTGTGACAATTACACAATAAAGAGGCAGACAGCTCTCTGCTCTACTCTATGCTGCTCCGGCTGTTGTTGAAGCCTTGCACACCTGTGCTCTTTGCCTTGAAACTTCACCCTTGGAAATCTCTCTTGGGACCCTGAGTGGGCTCATAATTGGCACAGGCAGTGGAATTCTGGGGTGAACGGTCCTGTGGAGACCAGACAAAGTACCTGCAGGAGAGGGAGCACCCCAGGAAATGGCTGATAAGTGAGCGTAGCCTTGCTGTGGCTGCCTGGAGTCACCCCCTTGGCAGCTTGGAAAGCCCCGGAGACTGGAAAACAACAGTTTCCTGCTGGACGATGTCATATAAGCCTTCGAGGGGATAGACAGAAAATTTCCTTGACATTGTAAGGGTGGGTAGGTGGCTTGGCTGTTTTGCACTCTCTTCTGCCTCAAAAACAAAGAGGCTGGTGGCCTTGTCTGGCAAGTAGACCACCTGCAGCAGAGACAGCAGGACCTTGAGCAATGGCGGGCTGCTGTTCCGCTCCTGTTGTGAGGCATGGGAACAGCTGCCTCCTCCAGAAATGTCTCCAGAAGCCTAAGTCCTCACGTGTGAGAAAAGCCTCAGCAAAATCCAGCAGTTTTGCCAGCTAGATCACTTATTCATCACATGTGGACACAGAGGAACCCTAGCACAGGGAGGAGGACAGGAAGGGTGGCGTATTTCTACCCAGCACAAAACATACAGGATCAGTGCAGCCATGGAGCTGTGTGAGTTGGCAAAGCTATTAAACAGAAATTGGATAAAGCAGTACCCGTGCGCCTGATACGGCTATGGAATGATGGGGCTGATCACACACAGTTAAGCCCACAGGAGAGGCTCCAAATAGCCAGCACGGCCAGCACCACCCCTATGAAAGGACAGCCCAGCAGCAGATAATCAGACCGTGATAAAATGCGTCACAGCAGTGGCTCATCTAGTTTGAAAGAATCCAGGTGACATGCCAGAGCAAGTCTCTATCTGGACTTGGTAAGTGTATTTCACGAAATGGGTAGGTGGCACACGATGTTTGCTCTGAATCACTACAGCCCAGTTAAGGAGTTGCTGGTGGCACACGTGGAGGACATAATCCTGGCTGTAGGCCAGCTTGCACATTCAGTCAGCAGCAGCCTTTCTAGCTCCTTGTTCATCACTGAATCCACATTGCTGATGCCCTGGCCAGGCTCAGAGACATGTAAGAAAAGTTCTAAGGTAAGGAAAATCTGTAAAAACTACACTGGAAAAGGAGCCAAAGGGAGACCTGGTCAAATGAGGTTTTTCCACCCAAAGTCAGGTTGTGGAGCCACTGAATGTTGGGTTTTGGCATAGCTGGGTGGACATGCTAACTTCTGGTCTAGCCACAAGTAAGTGGATGGGCAACCTCTGGATATGTTGCCGACTCTACGGAGGCAGCTATACAATGAGAAACAATACTGGCAGATGGGCCAGGATGAGAAGGACAAAATAGCCTCAGTACTTCAGGTAAAGGCAACACTGGTGTCCTTTTACTCTAATAGGGAGGTTGGCCAAGGTATCCAGGTCTTAGGGTTCTCAGGTGACTGGCGGGTACATGCATAATTGCCTATTTACTATCAATTATCATGAGTGGATACCAGAGCCAAATCAATGCAATATATAGCAACCTAGATGTTTTACAGGATATACTGTATGCATAGCACGGTATGGAGGCCACTACATCATGGTCTAGAAGTCACAGGTGACTTTGGGTATTGGGAGCTTGCCTTCTTGCCTATATGTCTTTTTCCCAGTTGCTGAACACAGAAGTGGTGGACATACTGGCTGGTGCTTAACTCACCGTTACACAGGGAGAATTTCAGTGGTGAATTTGTGTGATAAAAATTGTCATCCCAGCACATCCATGCCATGAACCTCTGATTCTCTGACATGTCCCTTGGGTTTTGTGTATAAAGCAGTACTGGACACTTGGAAGACATAGCACACAAAGACTGTTTTGAAACTGGAACAGGCATGGGCTATATTCACTGCACAGAGCCCTTCAGGGTGGCCCATGCAGAAGGCAGATGGGTCTTGGTGAGCAAATGTAAAGTTCTGATGCTGGCAGTCAAGACTCATTTGCCTTCACAGAGAAATAGATGCAGTGAACTTTGTAGTTGTTACTGCAGTGCTAGTGCCACTGGCTCAATGCCTGTTGGCGACCTGGAGTAAAGCACACCCTGTGTCACTGTTTTCTACTGGTGATACTGTACTGACCTCTAGTTGATTTGTGGATTTGAAAGTCAACATGCACTATCTGAAAGAAGCTTTTCTGGGTGTTCTTGGGTGTCCTATGGTCCATTGAGACCAGAAGAAAGAAACTATGCCAACTAAACATACATATGGGCTTGCTAAGGTTTTGATGGTACATATGCACCTCTCTATGCTACTGTGCTCTTATACCTGTGGCCAAAAGACATACAGCACAGGGCTGGACAGATGCAGTGGAAGCTGCTCTTCAGGATTCAAATAAAGCTGTTGTTAGGCGCAAGCTGTACGAATCGCTGACAGTAGCCTTCCATTTAGCATAACTCTCAGTGTGGATGAAAATGAATTTGGCTGAGATGTATGACAAAAACAGAGAAAGCTAAGCATCCTGTGGGGATTTGGACACAGTTGTGAAAGGAGCTGATACCTGTGAAGAATCACTGGACAGAGGGCTGGGTACAGACATAAACAACCTGCCCCATGAGTGGCATGTCAGAGGCCCCACTGTTATCCATTGGAGGATGGACCTCTTCTTTGTCTAGTCTGTTGGCAGCCAAACTTGTAAGGGTTTGGGACCCATGATATACATGGCCCAGGAATCTGTCCAGAAGGATAGATAAGAAGATTTGATACCGAGTCCCGTAGAGAAGCAAAAGAGGGACTTCTAACTGATACTAGATATTCTAATGGATCTAGGCATGACCTCAACCTGAAACAGACAATAGTACAAGTCCAGTCCAGCCCATAAGACTTTTGAAACAGAAACAAGCAGGTCAAGCTAGTGGGCAGAATGGTGGGCAATGTGATTTTTGGTAATACATGAAGATTGCTCCTTACATGTAAACTCCCTTCATCTTGAGCAGTTTCAACAGCTCAGAGTGCCATGGCACTGTTCCTTGTATGTGCCATCCTATGGAGAGATGCATAGGAACATGGTTTAAGCTGGCCACAAAAGGAATCAGGGTTCAGGAATAAGCATTCTCTCCATAGGAACAGACTTAACAGTTGCTTGACCAAAAATTGTTTGAGTGATAGGAATAGTGTCTGACTGGGGCCAAGGGCCTTAAACTTAGCCCTCCTAGTTGAAGCCCTTACTTGATATATGGCCCAGTCAGGGTTGGTGAGATAGCTCAGTGGACTAAACACCTGCTTAGGTGAGTGAAGGTACCAGGGTTTGATCCCCAGCAGTGCTGGGGAGGTTGAAAACAGGAGGATCATTACAAGTCTGAGCTGGGTAGTAAGACCCTATACCAAATATATCCCAGGCCTTAAATACTGAGTGCCAGGCATTGATGTTGCTTTTGAATGAAACTTCAAATGAAAAAAAAAAAGTTGCATTGCAAATGCACAGATTCTTGATTTGTTAAATATGTGTACTTGTGCCCTATTACATATAGAATGTCACAGTTATATACCCCTGACCTTTGAGGGGATGGTAGGCATAAAATCACTCAGACTGCTTCAAAGCTCATGAGCATCTAAGGACACCTGAGGATGTGATCTCACTTGTCACCTTACACACACAGTGAGATACAGTCATATAACTATGATTTAGCACAGGTCAACACACATGTGCTGTTTGCAGTGCACTGTAAGAATGTAAACATGGAATAACAATCTGTGTAAGGTTTATCCATTAAACATGCAGCCACCTGTCATTCTGGCCTCTGCTCTGCTCCATGCTGCCTGCTACTGTTGCTGATGTCTTGCACCTGTGTATTCTTTAACCTTAGGACCTCACTTGCATAAATTTCCTTTAGGTCCCCTGAGTCAGCCTATTTCTAGATACTTCCCAGTGTTTTACAAAAATTTTATAATTATGTGTAATATTTTTATTCTATTGTATTGATGTAGTGACCTTTATGCCCTTAATGTAGTACTATTGTTTTTTTCGAATGTTTTCTTATGTTGTATTACAAATAATGATACACTGCCTGTCTTCACGAATATAGCTTTTATTATCCTTATACTAGTTTATTGAGAAAAATTCATAGAAATAGTTATCAAGTTGTAAAATCAGTCATAAAACTGGCTGGAAAAACAGAAAGAATGAAAGTGAACTACTTAAGTAGGATTTTTTAATTGTGTATAAATGAAACAATATTTTTTACATATAAGTAATAGCTAGCCAAAAAGAGAGATGATATTCAACTAACTGCTCTTCACCTTTCTCAGTTGTAAATTTTAAAAAATGCACTGTAAAATGGTTAACATAGCACTTATTTCTAGTAGTGGTTAATAGGGATTAAAATTCTTTCTGTCATAAAGAACTTGTACTTAATAATAGTATTTTGAATGAAGTAGATAAATTGATCCTCCATTAAATTCTTGCCCCAAAATTAATGCTTATTTTTATTATCGGTGATTATATATTTCTAAGGATTATACCCTTATAAATATATTTTATTGCACTTGGAGGGGAGGGAGCATAGGTAAGTGGCTTAAGACACATACTTTAGAGTTACATTGCCTTGGTTTAAGTCCCAGTCACACATAATATAAAACCTTAGAGTTAACTAGCTAAGCTTTGTGAGGATTACATATATAGCTATATAGCTATATCTTTAGATATAGACTGATACAATTATTTCCAATGTTTTCTTAGTATACAAGATGCATATGAGGTATGATATAAAGTAAGGTGAATTTTTAAATTTTTATATTAATTTTATTGAGACAGAAATAGCAATGAGAGTTTAAAAACAGGTTAGTAGACAGTTACAATAATTAATACATAGCATATTGTTGTCTTTGTAGTAGTTACTCATAGTACATGACACAGACATGATATCCTGTCTAAACATTGCTAATTCAAACTTCCTTCTCATTGAACTAAGAGAAGGTAGCTGTATATCTATGCTATTTTGTATTTATATATATTATAAATATATATATATATTTCACTACAAAATTGTCCTTCATTTATATCCCTCTTTTTTGTTTACTTTTGTCAGAGATGGGAATTCCATTGCCATTCGTATATTGTAGGTGCATGAATTCTGCCAAGTAATCCAATGTAGTCCAGTAGTCTGTAACATTGTGAGTTATTCATATGATGGCAATGTCAGAAGTTGTCGACTTGAGCCTCTTACAGCTAACCATATTAATATGGCTTTACTTTTTATACCTCATTTTTACACTTTTCTGCTCGATGGTTAAAATCAAGTTAAAGCAAGATCTATAAAACAAACAAATGTAACTTTTGTGTATGACAAGGTCAGTCAGATCTCAGGATTTACCCTGAAACCCTGTACAGCAGTGTGTAGATCTTTTTTAGTGTCAGCCATGTGGATGAGTCTTGACCAATTCCCTCTCTGTGAAAGCCTGAGAGAATGTTTTCTCTCTATGTGACTCTCCTTAGGCACACTTTACATCACTGGTCACTTTCCTCTGTGACCCCCAAAATCTATTTTATCAGAAAATTTAGAATACCACTGAGTTCCAGGATGTTACAGTACAGGTTCTCTTATGTCTTAAGTCCTCACTGACTTTGAAGGGCTAGGGCCAAAATGTTGGCTCTCTCTAATTTTTTGGTCTGCAAACTTAAGTTGTTAACCCTCTAGAAAAGAAGGTTAACAATAGTATTACCCTAAAACATAAGCTACTGAGCTTAACATCAGTATCAGTCTGAATATCAAACACCTTATACATAAGTAAGGTGAGTTTTTAATAAGAATTTAAAAACACATTGCCAATTTCTGACAATATTTCCCATTGCTTTAAATGTGTTTATACCATAGATCTTTCCACTTTGTAAAGCAGTTCTATAAGTCTTCTTTCATGGGTGTCTTTCACAACTTCCATGGTATCCTGATTTGATTGAAAACATTCACAGCAACTTCCATCAAATAAAAAGATTAGGACAGATTTAGTTCCATGTGACATTTATTCTTCCTGGTGGTCTAAAAGACCATGAAAGGTAAATGTTTTATACTGAATCAGTATGTGGATCAGTCGCAAAAACACATTCATAGAGATGTTTTTCAGAAGTGCCCTAGAAAATGGCAAGAACAATGGGATAAATGTGCTCCACGTTAGAAGGAATATTTTGAGGGGAATTAATGGCATTGCATCTATTATTGTAATAAAACTTTAAACATTTATGATAGGTGTAATCACAGTTTGATTAATCTATGCATAACTGAATATAGACATAGTATTATATTAAATACTTATATTAATAATCTAGCCAAGAGTTTAAGAAACTTCTGGTCCATCTTTCTCTTGATATAAAGAAAACTTCTAATTTAGTTATGGCTAATAACCTCATTGAGTTACTGAAAGTGCCACATTCAGTTACAGAGCAGTCCACCTTGCAAGCAATTCATCTTAGCATGTTGTTCCAGGAAATTGCATTGCTCCTAGCCAGGAAGTCTGCAGGTGATTTATTCAAGATATCACTTGGTTCTACTGGCTTTAAAAATACATTAAATTTGTTAACACATGACATGGTATAATCTCTAGAAGTTTTTGTAATTTAATTTAGAACATATTGTCAATTATTTTATTTGAAGTTCTTTATTTTTCATAAGAATATACTCTGTGATTACCTTCAAGCATAAAGGAAACAGATTTCTCTACCAATTAGCCCAACATCAGCATTTCAACTTTTGTAGGAGGTCAAATTGCCTTCTTTGATTGGCATGTCAGGTACATGTTTTCATCGTGTTCTGTGACATATACAATTTTCTTCATTCTGAGAAGCAGAGAAACATTAAACAACTTGTTACACACATCTATGAAAAGTGTATTTTTGAAAAGATACTCATGATAGATGTGAACCATCTTTATTACTCAACTATTTGGGAGCAGAAGTCCTTCTAGTGCAAACTTCAAGCCCTGTTCTCAGAAAAACTCATTCATGCTGTTAGGCACACATGAAGAACACCATATATGGGTTTCTAAACCATTGCCTCAGAGTATATTGAAGGCCTCAGGTTTCTGAATCTGGTTAGGGAAGCCTGTTCAAAATACTAACCTATTTTGAAACTGATTCATTACTACTTTATCTTTTTTTTCTCATTAAAATGAGTAAAAAATAAAAATAAATAAAAGCCAGAGCTCACTGTTTCTCGTGAATGAATGGCCTGCCTCTGTCTCAAGGGTAATTGTGAATGATACATCTGCTCCTTGCTTTAGATTTACAGCTAGAAACCAAAGAGCTGTATCTCTGGCCTGCTGCATTTAGGATGTGAGATTCTTCTTGAGCACCAGCCTCCTCTAATCTCCTCTTTGCTTCCTCTTCTTCCCTTTACACCTTCACAACTTTACAACTACTTCTGACTGATGTTACCTTGCTTAGAAGGGTTTTACAGTAAATGGCACAAAAATTAAGAAAACAAGCAATACAAATGTCATAATAAAGGAATAAAAAAGGACAGAATTATATTCCTGTACATTCAGTTTCTTTTGAAGTAAATAATTACATCTTAAAAGCTTGATACTTTAAAACTTCATAAGACTTTAGAAAATTTAGGCTAAAACAAAAAAGAAATAAAATTATTTTGTTGATTGTGAAATTATGCAAATTGCCGGAACTTCCTACCTTTTCTTAGAATATATGAGATAAGAAAGTGCAGGGCCCACTTCACTTCTGTTTATCCAGCTTGTTCTTCTGTAACTGTCAGGCTGCTTGGGTGCCACTTGGTAACACAGTGGTAGCTACGGAACCAATCATATGGAGATCCCGTTCTGAATTAAGAGTTAGACTGTAGAAGCCAATAACAGGGAGTATCCCCTAGGAAAACTTTAATTTTCAATATTACTATAAGATAAGGTATTATTTATTACAAAATATCAAGGGTCAGCGAGGTAGCTCAGTGGACTAAGTGCCTGCTTTAACAAGTCCGGAGCTAGGGTTGGATCCCTAGTCCCATATACTGGATGGGCCCCTCCGCGGGGCACGCTGCGCCAGCGGCTGAATCTGGGCGTGGTGGAGCAAGCCTGTAATCCCAGCGCTTCGGAAGCTGAATACAGGAGGATTACTGGAAGTCGGAGCTGCACAGTGAGACCCTGTATCAGATACATAAATGAAACAAAAAAGCATTCGTTTATTTAGAAATATCTTGATTAACTTCTACCAATATGTATTGACTTATTACAGAATCACTTACCAAAATATTTATCAATTTGCAATATTTATAATTTTGTTATAAAAGCAAGCCCTTCCAGTTATCTTCACAACGCTACACATTTAGTTAGATCTGTACCAATAATTTTTTGTATGTTTTCTTCTACAATTGGATGCAGTCATATTCATTTATATGCCATAGAAATGTCAGAGATAAATTTTCTTTTTCAAAAAAAATTTGGGGGCAGCATTACGTCATAAACATTGCCTAATTCTATAAAGCATCCGTAGACCAGGGATCTGGTTTGTGTCGCTTTATTTTAAAAACAAATTTCCAGTAAATGTGGTTTTCAGTTTATACTTATGAAGTCAAAATGTCAAGATGACTCAAAAACAATACATTAAATTGCAAGTGAACTTTACAGATTTGATTTGGCAAAGATAGCGCAAGATTCCGTGAGACGGCGTGTCTACAATACGCCTGAATGGGCAGTCAGAGAGTACTGCGGAAGATAACGTCAAAGGCCAGACCCATACCACTTATCCAGATGCCTAGGGGTGGAATTAACTCAATAGCATGAAGCATTCTTTTTTCAGAAAATAGAGTCAAAGCATGTGGGAAATGTGACTGAAGTGCTTCCTATGATGAAAATTTCAATCTATGAAAAGCATACATGAAGAAAAAAGGCAAAACAAAACAAATGAATCACTTTACACAGGATCTCTCTCAATTTTCCAAGACATCTTCCTCCAGAAAAAAGAATGAGGGAGTCTAAACATGAAGATAGGGTTGGGGTTTGATCCCCGGCACCATATGCTGTACTGGCTCTGCACCCAGGTGCACTGAGCTGGCCACTGAGACCAGGCCTGGTCCTAGCACTGGGGAGGCTGAAAGCAGGAGGATCACTATGAGTCTGAGCTGCATGGTGAGAAACTGTACCTAATACATTTAAAAAATGAACACAATGAAGTTTCATTAAGTTACACTTTTGGCCTTTGTGACATGAGCGAGATGCTCACGTTGAGATCTCTTTGGAAAAGATTTAAACACTAAATTGCACATGTTGTGCAGAAGAAATGGGTTTAAAGAAGAGAGAAATGTATTATTACATGTTGAAGGATTGATATTGTTGAAATAATATGGTCCACATTTTGGAATTGAGATACGAAGTGGCAGCCTTTTAAGCCTCAGCAGGCATTCCACAATCTGATCACAGATACCTGATTAAGGAACAGTTTGCTTTTGAGCATACTGAAATACATGAAGTAGGAAAAGATTGTTACAGTATTAAAGATCATAACTCAGTGAGGGAAAAATGATTATGAGTCATTGGTCTTGTTAAAGATATCTTTATTGCATAAATTGCTGAGTGAAGGATGCAAATATTTCAGTGCATATGGAAGTTTTGCCATATATACATGCCAAATAAACTGTCTATGACTGAAAAAAGTAAATTCCTGTCAATGGATTGAGTGGGGCTTGGCTGGGAAGTGGTACAAGGGGCAAGGCGATATTTTGTGATAATGGAAGTATTATATACATTGGTGAAAATGATAGTGACATGGGTGTTATGGTTTGTGGCTAGGTGCCCCCCAAAACCTCATGTAGTTACTGGGGTGGGTTTCTAGGGTTTGTGATTAATTAATTCATGATTCAATTCTGGGATCATGATGTGAGTGCCCCTGGGAATATGAGTCGGAGCTTTGTGCCTGCCTTGGGGCCGACAACCTGACTGCAGTAAAAGGAAGGGAGAGAGGCTCCCTCTCTGCCACAGTCACTGCTCCTCCCTTTTTGTCCTTGCTATTTTGTTATTTTCTGCCACCACAAACTTTTGCCCTCTGTCATGTACTACTTTACTCCAGAGCCAGCTGAGTTTGGACTTAAACCTCCAATAACTGTGAGCTAAATAAACCTTTCCTTCATTAATTTTGAGCATCATCTGTTTTGTCCCAGGAAGGGTAGAAAAGTAACCAAGACAATGACTGTATACACATGCCAAAGTGGACTGAATTTCACACTTAAAATGCATTCAATCTATTATATATGAATTAAATTCCAGTAATGTCTTCTAATGTAAATTTTAAAAACTTATGATTTGCTCATTAAAAAATCTAACCTCCTCAAATGCAAATTTAAAAGTTTTAAACTAATACATTTTTAAAATTCTGAAATAATACCATCTAATGTCACCTTGATACATTTTTATGTAAATATTTTAAAATATATGTACATTTTAATGTGTCCTATTACTTCATTTTAATACCAAAATTCTTGTTCAGTTTAACT
The DNA here is from genome assembly GCA_004027165.1 of Ctenomys sociabilis. NCBI lineage: Eukaryota > Metazoa > Chordata > Mammalia > Rodentia > Ctenomyidae > Ctenomys > Ctenomys sociabilis. Next base: position 44,463 of record PVKA01007482.1, on the reverse strand, counting down.
CCTCTCTCTCTCTCTCTCTCTCTCTCTCTCTCTCTCTCTTTCTCTTTTAAACAGTGTCTCTATACAGTTGGGGCTGGCCTTGTACTCACTTTTGTAGTCCCAGGATGGTCTCAAACTTGCAGGGATCCTCCTGTCTCAGCCTCACAAGTGCTAGGATTACAGGTGTGTATCACCATGCTGGATTCCAAGGCTGGCTCACGCAGCATGTGTGACCAAGGATCAAACTTGGGACCCTGTACTTGCCAGGCAGGTGCTTATTCCTCTAATCTATCTCCCCAGCCCCTGAACTTCTACTGAGATGAGTGAAAAGAGGTTTTTCTTTGTAGCTATCTTGTTTTCCCCAAAATATTAATTTACTTTTCTTATTTATTACTAATGATATCTTCATCATAACAGATTTCCCACATCTGCTTTATTTCTATATTGTTTAATAAGTTCCAATTTGCATAATTTATTTTCTTTTCTGTATTGTTTTCTTTTCTGCATTATGTACTTCTATACTTCTGTTGATTTGAACATCTGTGGAATTCATGCATGTATAATACAACAAATTCCTATTTCTTCCTTTAGTGGAACCGGGGATTGAACTCAGGCCCTTGTGCTTGCCAGGAAAGCGCTTATTCCACTGAGCCATCTATCTCCCTTATTTCTTCCTTTATCTCTTACTCCTTCCTTCCCCTTCCCTCCACTTTTTGGTCCCCTTCCCCTTGAGAATGAACTATTTCCTTATTTCCCATTAACTTGTTTCAGTTTTACCATTTAGTTTCATTCTGGTTTTGCCACTCTCTCCAGATATCCACCCCAAAACACTTAGCGAAAGCCTCTGTGCCTGCTTGGACAGGTGCCTGCTCTAGGCTAATCAGAACCACTGCATTTGACACGGTGATGATTCCAGCATCATCATGAGACAGAGACTCAGGAATGGGCTGTGCTCTTGCCATAACTTAACTCCTCCTTCATCCAATAATGAATTAATTTTGGGCTTTATGTTGTTTTGTAGTATGTAGTCTTCTTTTTACAACAGAAAATATACAAACATACTTACACTACAAAAATTTTATTTAGTTTTATGTTTCTTTATTTATGGGGAAGTAGATTTTTCCCCATTTAGAATTTTTATGATAATTTCTATATGTGAACTTTCAAGTATCTGTCTTGTAATGATTTTTATCAGTGATCTTAGATGCATTTTATATACATAGCATTAACAATTTGTTCCACATTTCATCAAGATTGTCTCTGCGTTTGCTCTTAATTTTTGAACAAGCATCTTCGAGTACTCACTCCTACCCTGACTATCTGCACTTTCAGATGCCCATTGTCTGCTTATTTGCATTCTGTTCCTCAGTAATGACCAGCCCTACTTCTTTCTGCCTTCATTGTGCTCTATAATTTAATTTAAGCTTCAGTCCTCCCACATTCTGTCTTAGCTACACAAAGGCTTATCTACAAAGCCTAAGTTTTCAGTAAAGTCCTTCCATCATGGAATCCCTGGCACAGCGGGAACCCAGTTCATAGCTGTATCCATTTGTATGGTTGCTTTGTGCTAGTGCCAAAATGTATGCAATGACAGCAAAAATTTCTGCCTCCAATGACAGATGCTGGTGTAACATGGTACCTCTCTGAGCAGGCATTTTGCAATCAACTCTCTCCTTTCCTTAACACACCTCACAAAACCCACTATGTTTGTCACAGAATTTCTGCACCTGCCTTTTATTTTACCTAATACCTAAGAAAGATTCAGTCAAATCTCTCCTTGCTGTATGACCATACCTCTGGAAACCCCTCTTAAGCTACACTTAACAATATTCAAAGCTCTTCAGTAAATACAATGTTTGGGTGATTCACGAAGATTAGAGATGACATGCATTTACAACAATAAAGTATGGGCAGTATCTCTTGTTTTTTCAGATCATATCAGGCAGATGCCTTGTATCTCTATTTTTCTCTCAATACAGGGAAGCACCTAGGAGGCAATGTATATTCTTTCATGACCCCATCTCATATGAAAAAGTTGATAAAATATTTTATAAATCTCATTGACACAAATAAGTGTTAGTAATAGTTCCATGAGTATTTTACATGGAAAAAATATGTAAGTATTATTATCCAATGAGTACACTTGAAGCTCTTCATTCTAAATGAAAAACCTTTATGATCAGCTTGTCAGCCCCATACTGACTGTGCACTATCATGTAGTTCCATGAAGGAAGACATCCTTTTCTGAGGAGTGGGATAATTGTCCTCTTATAACTGGGACTTTGCCATGGACAGCCCTTGGATGAAAAGCGTAGAGTTGCTGAGGTACCTGGTCAACCTCATCTATTTAAAAGCAAACTAAAAGAAGACTGGAAAAGAAGAAATATGACTAAGGCCCACACAGGTCTGGTTCTATGCTCATTTATTCTGTCCAAATAGTACTGCTAGGCCTGATCACTGCAATGGGAGAAGATTTAGAACATTTCATAGAAGGTTCTTCAAATCATGGGACTGTGTAGAACATGAGGATCCTGTGTACCTGGGTCAAGAAGAACTATTCTAGTGCCAAGACCTTAAGGATCTATTTCTTATCATCTGTCCCTTAAAGTAGCATATGGGTTAATTTCTTCCAAGTTCTCAGGTGATAAAGATGTGTGAGTAACTTAGCAACGCATTTATTAAAAGTATGCTTCAAAAGTTTTTACTGCATCTACTGAGATGATCATGTGATTTTTTTTTGTCATTGGCTCTATTGATGTGGTATATTACATTTATTGATTTACATATATTGAACTGCCCCTGCATTCATGGGAAGACTCCCACTTGGTCATATGTTATAATCTTCTTGATGATTTGCTGAATTCCATTTGCTATTATCTTATTGAGGATTTTTGCATCTGTGTTCATTAGGAAGTTTGGCCTGCAGTTCCCTTTTTTGTCTGGGTCTTTCTCTAGTTTTGATATCAGTTAGTATTGAAGATCCCATTCAGCCCAGCTATTCACCTCCTGGGTATTTTTCCAAAAGAACTGAAAATATGGTGGAACAATGATATATATGCATCCATGTTTATAGGAGTGCAATTTGTCATAGCTAAATCTTGGAAATAACCCAAATGCCTATCAACTGAGGAATGGTTAAGAAAAAAGATATGGTATTTTTATGCAATGGAGGATTACTGAGCTATGAAACATAAATTCTTTTGAGTTCTTACACTACGGAGACAATATGATATTTACCCATGTGGGTCTGGTTTGTTTCACTTATGAGTACAACCTCAAGTTTCCTCCACTTACCTGCAAAGTCTTCAAGTTTGCTTTTCTTTATAGCTGAGTAATACTCCACTGTACAAAAATGTCACATCTTTTTCATCCATTCCTCAGGTAACAAGCATTTTGTTTGTTTCCAGGATTTGGCTATCACAAATTATGCTGCTCTAAACATGAGCACACATATATCACTATGATGTGATGTTTTCAGTTCTTTTGGGAAAATTCCCAGAAGAGGGTATAGCTGGTTTGAATGGGATTTCCAGTACTAGTTTTTTGAGGAGTCTCTACACTGATCTCTGTAATGGTTGCACCAGGCTACATTCCCACCAGCGGTGGAGAAGGGTTCTTTTTTTCTGCAGCTTCTCCAACATTTGTTGCTGGTTTTTTAAAAAAAAAGCAATAAAAGAAAATAAGAGTCAAGAACAAAAATTTAAGATTTCTTGGAAGCATATGGTCGTATTCAATCATATCACCCATCTTGTGTAACTGTATCTATTAATCTGGGTAACAGATTTGAGAATAAAAATAAATAATATATTAATCACTGTTGGTCAGATATTCTTGTTTTGAAAATCTGTAATGTGTGCATTGTTGTAGTTACCCTGTTTCCATCTTCACTTTTGTTTTTCCTTCTCTTGTTTTTACTCTTCAAAATAAAAAAAATTATAAAAAACCAAATGTGAACAAAATTTTAAAAACATAAATTTGAGGGAAATGGATGCAACTACAGATCATATTCATATATATATATATATATATTTCTTAAGTGAAATGAATCAGATCTGCATGTGCATACATTATATTGTCTCACTAGTGTAAAAATCTGAAGAAGTAAATAAAATCTGAAAGGAAAATAGAGATTAAAAGGAGTCTGTTTAAAGGGAAGGAACTGGGATGAAGAAAAGGATGAAAACAAGAAAGAAGGAAGAGGAAAAGATATATGTATTTTCTATACATATTTCATATACATATATATTTCATATGCATATTTCATACATATTTCATATATTTCCTATATACACATATGAAGTACAAGACAGCTTGGATAACTGTTCTGCTGATTTCAGCTTGTCTATTGAAAGGAACAGTTAATGTTTATATTTTTTCTTCTCTTTTTAAATTTCTTATAACTTTTTTTTACCAATTTTTCATGTTTATGTCTGATAATCTGAAAAATTAATCTGAAGACAATATTATGCAATATAGCAATCATTGTATTTCTAGTATTTTTTTACTGAGATTTTGTATCATTTTCATTCTTTTTTTCTCTTTAAAAAAATAAAGGCTTTACTCTAAATCTCTTTTTTCTAGTGCCTTTTCTCCTCAAGGCCCTTTTTTGCAGGGAGAGGGGGTTGTGCAATTCTCCATCTCTCTCCTTGCATCTCAGTTTCTCACTCCAAAGCAGGGCAGATTCAGAGGCACGGGGATGCAGTACTGGTCTCCCTAAGAATCTATCGCCTTGTTTCACAAAGAAAACAGTGTGTCTGCCAGGCATGTTGAGACTGCAGAGCGACTCTTAGCTCTCAGGACCCAGCCCTAAAAGGTTTGGACAAAAGAACTAGGGCTCTTGATAGGCTCTTGATACTTCTGGATCCAATTGTCTCCCAAAGAGGCGGTTACAACTTGCACTTCAAATAGGTAGGAACCTTTCTTTCTTAGTACATTCGCTACATTTGCCAAAAGAGAGGCAATTCATTCTCCTATAAATAAGGAACTAATGTGATTGATGAAAATGCTATTGTTTAAATGTATATGGGCACTTTCTCAGTAGGAATATTGGCTACTTTAGTAAAAAAAATGTGCTCAATTATTTTTTTGTGAATTATCTGTTTTAGACTTTTATTTCTTTTTTAGAGCTGTTTTCTGCATGTTTATGTGAGTTAACCATAGCCTTAGAGATACTAATTTTTGTCCAGATTCACACTAAGGGTTTTTTCATTTTGATTTTGACTTTTTCCTGTCAAAGCCTTGAGATAAATTTATCATTTGATAAACAGATTTCAGATTTTGTACAGACTCAGAGGTATTAATATTTTCCTTTGTAATTCATTCCATTCCTTTGGCTCTTAAAAAGTGGCTTTTTATTTCACGTACTTGTCAAACATCTATTAAATAATTCTGACATTTATTTTATTTTATTTTTTGTCTTTTTGAGACAGGGTCTCACTATGCAATTCAAGCTGGCCTTAAGCTCACTTTGTAGCTCAGGCTGGTCTCGAACTCACACCAATCCTCCTGCCTCAGCCTCCCCAGTGCTGGGATTACAGGCATGCGCCACCACGCCCGGCTAATTCTGACATTTAAATTCATGTTTTTAACAAATAACTTAGCATTCTTCCCTTTGTATTAGCTCACAGAAAATTTTTGCTAAATTTATTTGTATGTTACAAATACTGTTGCACATATTTCAATAAAAAGTTTGCTTCACAGCCCACTCATTTACACAGAATGGTGTTGCAGACTTTCTTTTACGACCAATGAATTTTAATAAGTTCAAAATTCCCTAGTGCAGTATTTTTTCACCTGAATTTTTTTACATACTTGTATATTCGTTTTATAATTCTTTTTCTTCTTTTTAGAAATGTTTTTTTTATTGTTCAATAAATGGAACCAAAACTGATATTAAATGTAATAATGAAATATTTCAAATAAAACAAGTCTGACTACAGATTCTTCTCTAATTTCATATTTCAGAAACTTCACAATATTTCTGCAACACTCACTTCATGGCACAGGCAGTGCGAGGCAGCAGGCCACAGCTCCAGCAGACAGGTAAACAGCACAGAGTTTCTGGTCTCATTTCTCTCATTTCGAAGACACAAAACAGTGTTTACCATCATTACACATTGTAAAATAAAGTATAATTTGCATATTTCTTATTAAATGCTAAGAATGACATGCAAGTTAAAAATACCTTTGTTATTAAATTAAAGCTCTCCTGAAATCTTCCTTTCCTATATTACAATTTCTAAATTTCGTTACTTAAAAGCCAACCTACAGTAAGTCAGTTGTCCTGGTAGCTTTTCTTTTAGTTTTTTTTCTTTTTTCTTTTCTCTTTCCATCTTTCTTTCCTTTCTCACATACTTAGAGAGATCTCATGGACATTTTGAAGAATACTTTGTCTCGATGAACAGTGGACAGTATAAGATATATGATGTTAATAATGAAAATGCTATATAGAATCCCTTATGTAAAATTTTATATTTTATTAGTATATGTTTACATAATAAATACATGCACCTTGGGGAAATGGTACATATACATATTGCATCATGATCACAATTTGTATATTCTTGAGCACTGTTTAGACACTCTGAGCTGGAATCACTGAACCACAAAAAGTAAAACGAGAGGACGTTTTCCTCACAGGAAATCCCAACATTCTGAGAAGCAAACAAACACACATACACTAAATATTTAGCATATCAAAAACGTGGATCACAGGACTTTTGAATAATGCTCCAGTGAACTCCTGTCCTTAATACAAAGAGCGGCCCCTGAGCCCCTGACATCCGGTGCGCACCTGTGGACGCCTTAAACAGCGAACTGCGCAGTGATCACGTGGCGTGATTTAATCACGCACAGACTTTGCAGAGAAGATGAGGTCAGAATTCAGAGATAGCAAACAAGGGGTGGTGCCAGGTAGCTAACCCAACCCATGAGAATTCCTCACGGCTCAACGCAGGTGTCCAGGACAGGCTGTCGCCCCAGTAGTCGTCTGCATTCGTGTGCCAAGTTACATGAGAAGATCCCTAGGTAAAGTACTTGCCCTGTTGTGAGCTCCAGGGCTAAGAAAGCAAAAGGGCCTCCTAGGAGAACTGTGAGCTCTTGTTAAGCCAAAGTCTGAGTCCAGGTCGACTGAAATGGATGTGGTGCTGCTTTTGAAATGACGTCAATATAATAGTGAGGAAAAGTTAAATTTTCGTATTAAAACCCAAGATTTGGGGGCTAGGGAGATGGCTCAGTAGAATAAGTGCTTCCCTGGCAAGCACAAAGGCTTGAGTTCAATGCCTGCTTCCACCAAAAACAAACAAACAAACAAGTTTTTGCTTCAATGATGTCCATAATTATCTTTGGGAAAGAGTCCAAAGGAGTCTCTCTGAAAATGAAAACAAACCCAAAATAAAAAATGTCACAGCATCCTACTAAATTAACAGTTAAACTTTCTTGGCTCAAACTTGTAAATGAACGGAGCCAAGGAATTTTAAGAACTCCCACACTTTTTCATTTTGTGCCTGATTTCTAGATTAGAATGATTATCTTTAATAAGCCTCACCTTGAAGACAAATGGTATAAATCTGTAAGTTTCAAAAAATCCTACTTTTTGTGAGGCTTACAATGAAAAACTTGTTTAAAAATGCATCTTACATTGTAATTCAGTTTATGTGCATATTCGACTCGAACACTTAGTTACTTGGGCTATGCCGGCAAGTGCTGCTTAGCCTGTGTGGGTTTCCTTTCCCTGAAAGAGAAGAACAGAAAACACAACACAGCTTGCTCAGAAGTCTGGGAAGGCCTTAATGATGGAGTCGTAGGCCGGCGGGGGCGGCGGGGCCAGGCTGGCCCAGTGGAGGTCGGGCCGGGCCGGGCCGTGCGCGGTGCCCACGGACGTGGAGGAGCTGGGCGCCGGCAGGGTCACCAGCTGACTGTCCGTTTCCACGTGGAGCGGGGGACACTGCAGAAAGGGGTGGAAAGTCGAGCCCCGGAAGCTGGACTTTCTCGGGAAGGAGTTGGCTAGCTCCATGGAGGCCTGGCGCTGGAAGGTGAGGCTGGCCAGGCTGAGGTTGCTACGCCGCTCGCTGCCACTGTGGCGGTACAAGCCAGTCCGGAGCCCGTGGCCGTGGGAGGCCCGCGACCGGCGGCCGGAGCTCCACTGAGAGATGGGTGCGCTGGCCCTTCTTCTTCGTGACAGGTAGACCAGCAGCGCCCAAACGCACCCGCCGATGACCAGCCCGATTGCCATGGAGACCGTGAAGGCAGTTATAAGATTATCTGAAACAAAGGAAACGAATGGCTGAATTGATTTTAGTTCTGTGCTGGGCATTGAACCCTAACCAGGCAAATGGTCTCCTACTGAGCTACACCCCAACCTAAGTTGCTTTTTAATGAAGTATTCAAGGAACGATGCAGAATGCAATGCAAACTGTAGTCCATGGACCACATGGTTAAACAAAATTTTAATTAGAGAAATAGAAGATAGTCTTAGGTGCGTATAGACAAGTGCAAACTGATAATATTTCTATTTATTTATTTAATGTTATTTTATTTTAGGTACTGGGGATCGAACACAGGACCTTGAGCTGGCCAGGTGGTGCTTATGTCACTGAGCTATCTCCATAGCCAGTGCTGCCATCTATTCAAACAGAAAGACACTAACATTATTGGAGGGAACACTCCAGGTTGCTGATGCTATTTCATCGCCTTCAGTTTTTGTTTTTTGAGACAGTCTGCTTATGTATTCCAATCTGGTTTCAGACTTGCTGTGTATGCCAGGATGGCCTCAGACTCACAGTCTTCCTTCTTCATTCTCCTCAGTGTGGGCATTATAAGCACAAGTGCTACACAGCTGTTATCTTTGACAGAGAAGTAAAAATAGTTTCACTAAGAGCATTCTTCAGCTCATTGTTTTTAGTACACTGAGTGGCAAGTGTAGCTCCAACATTTGGTTTTGCTTTCCAAATGTAGCGAATGTGGCAACACGAGAAAGTGTCCTTGTCATTTTGCCTTTTCCTCTGGCTTCTCTCCCCACCACAGAGCTTTCTCCTGTCTGCTGTTTTCAAGATGCCTCACTTCCTGCGCTGATTCTGCAACAGGAAGCCTTGGGATGGAGTCATCCGGCAAGCAATCCTATGACATATTTCCTGCACTCTCAGGCTATCATATCTCTGACTCCATGGTGACACGACCTGTGCAGAACACTGGGTTCTCTTTCTCCAAATTCCATTTTGTGCTGCTGTCATGCCTCGGTGCTGACAATGAAATTCCTGTTCCCCAGCTCTCCATAGTCTTCACCACATGACAGTATCCTCCAATTCATAGAAGTTGTGTGAGTTCAGATATCCTGTTTTGGAAAGAAGAAATATACTCTTCCCTAATGGAAATGCTACCTGGCTGCCTCTTGCAAACTAAAAAACAAGTTCTTAAATGAAATTGAGCCACTAAGCCTCCAGTTTAAATTGAAAACTTTCTGGTATCAGAAGATCCCTACAACTTCATGCCTACCATATTTCCCTACCCTTTATGCCAAGATCCAATCCACAAATCATTAAGATCCCTCACTACTCCCCAGACGCTAGCCTCCTCCCTAAAACTGTGTCTCCCCACATACCTTGGAATTTTCTCTCTGATTGATCAATTCATCCTTCAGGATTCTTTGCAAGTATTTCTTGAATAGACTGCTAAACCTCTTGGATAAAAATCAGTTATAATTATATAGAGAGGGAAGATTTTCACCTATTCATCTACAGATCCTGTATCTAAAGGCCTATAGACTAGAAACTATTTGATGAGGGATGTAACCCTGGGCAGGTCATAAATTCTTTGCTGGACCTTCCGTCAAGTGGTGAAGTCTATTTTCAAATCCAGATGATTAATGAGTTGCTTTCTCAAATACATGCAATGGAATTGAAGCCTTGCAAACTCAAGCTCAAACTGCAGAAGGCCTTCATGGAACTTCCAGCGATATCTATGATAAGATGAAGGCAGAGTGGAGAAAACAAGTTTGAACATCTCTGCCATGACATGTGGCAACCACGGCTTAATCAGAGAAGAGATGATGAGGGTAGGAAAGAAGCACTTGGCCCCATGAGGCCTGATGCCAAGAGAATTTGAGGGTTGTTTCTCATAGTGTAGGAGGGCTGGAGAGAGGCTGACCAAGGCTCACTAAATTACAACTAGACGGGAAGGGCTAGCCAAATAGCTTAGAGGATGAAAGCACCTGCAAGCAGGCACAGGGGTTAGTGTTTCGATCCCGGGGGGCCTGCCATGCTGGCCCCACCCCCAGGGAGTGCTGAGATGGCAATTGAGACTGGGCATGGTGGCAAGGGCCTGTAATTTCAGCTCTTAGGAGGCTGTAAACAAGTGGATCTATACTAGCCTGATCTAGTACCGAGACCCTGAACACACTGTAAACCCTTCCCTAAAAAATACAGAAAAAATATATTAGATGGGAGTAAGAAGTCCTGGGGTACTATTTTTGCATACTAGGATGAGTGTACATAACAATTATAGACTACAGACCTCAAACATTTCTAAGAAAAGATCTCAAATATTTTCAACATAAAGAAATTACTAATGTCTGAGGAGACAGATATATTTCTATGGATTTAAATGTATAAATTTTGAATGTATTGAAGTATGACAAGTACTCCATTAATATGTACAATTTCTATGCCTCTATGTATCAGCTAAATAATAATTTAACTTAATTTTCCCAAAAGGTCGGGGAGATAATGTAAAATTCACACTGAGAATCTATACTGAGAAAAAATGTCAAAGAATGCACAATGGAAAATAAGAGAGAAAAATAAAAATAGCATAGGAATAAATGTTTCACTAGAAAACAAACAGAAAAGTATTCCAAGGCCTCAAACTGTCCAATGTACTATAAATAAGACATTCAGGTGGTGATAGTGATGAACTGCAGCATCCAGTTTAATTCCTCCTAAATTATCTAAATTATTATGTTATTTTTAAATAGTAATTTGATAGGTTAAATCAAAACATTTTAGAACAGTTTTCACTGACATGGATTTACCATTTTATAAAATATGACTTTCTGAAAAGAGCTGATCAATCATTTCATTATAATCACTAATCCTTAATTTCCTTTGTATTTTGTCACTTTCAAACATGACATATATTCTGTATTTCACTGAAAGCTGTTTTAATTGCAGTTAATGGAATGCCCCAGGAAAGAACTAAATAAAAATCATAAACTGCTCAAATCCATTTTATGTTTACAAATAAGTGCACAAGTGTAAGCATTTTATTAAATATGATACTTGGTTTTAAAAACTAATTTTACCTTATTTCAGAGTTTTTGGCAATCTTTATTTTTGTGAGATTAGTACATGTTTGCTACTGTATTATTTTACATGATTAAGTAATCATTTGTCCCTAGAAGAGCTTATTCATTTATAGAAGAGATTATGTGCCAGAGAAGCCATGAGTTAATTAGCAAAAGAAACATTTTGATCCAAGAATATGGACAAAATTATGCAGAAATTTTATCTTCTTTGCCTTTTTTTTTTTTTCAGTACCAGCGATTGAACTCAGGACCCTGTGCTTGCTAGGCAAGCACTTATTCCATTGCGCTACCTCCCTGGCTCCAAATTTTATCTTCTTAATGAGAATAAATGAATGCAGGCCGTCCTTCTGGGGATATGCATCATATCATATCTGACACATGATATGAGTCAGAGTGGAAAGAAAGAAATACAGCAGGCCAGGAACCTAGACTGCAATTTCTTTTTGAAAGCAATATTCCAGCGTTTTCACTTGGGATATTTTTAATAAAACTGATTTCAAAATTGGTGTTTGGAGGACTGTACATTATGAAAAGCAAAATGATCATACTATTATTATTATTATTAATTATTGCAGCACTGGGCATTGAAGAGAGTGCCTCACACATGTTATGCAAGTGCTCTACCACCAGTTATATCTCCGTTTTGTTTTGTTTTTTTTTCAGTACCAGGCATTGAACTCAGGGCTTTGTCCTTGCCAGGCAAGTACTTACTCTACTGAGCTATCTCCCTGACCCATCTCTGGTTCTTCTTAAAATTCTTAAATTTTGAAACAGGCTCTCACTAAGTTGTTGAGGCTGTTCTTGAACTTGCAGTCCTTCTGCTTCAGCCTCCATGGTAGCTGAGATCACAAGTACATGCCACCATCTCTAGACAACCTTATTTATCATTCATTCTGTTTTTTAAATAGAATAGAGTGTGATTTCTTTTTTTTTCCCACTTTCATCTTCTTTAATATTCATTGATATCATATGAATACGAAGTTTCTGGAAAGCTACAAAATGTCTACCACTTTTGTCAAGAAGGCATCAAAATATGTCACTTTGCAAAAACATGAAAATACCTGCAGGAACTGACACAAAATTAACATTTTCATAGTGATGAAACAGTTGTACTTAATATCATGGATATTAAAATTATCACACATATGTACTGAGAAAGCTAGAATACATATTTTTTACAAAGCACTTTATAAAAATTCTCTGCTCACAAACCCTATAATTTCTAATTGAATCTTCATATCAGGACAGGGTCTACAGGGTCTCGCTCCGCAGTTCGGGCTCAACAGTGATCCTCACGCCCCCAGCACTGGGATTACAGGTGCTCTCAATTACTGTCTCAGGGCTCTCTGGGGGCGGGGCCGGCATAACACTGGGGTTTGAACGCCAGTCCCTATGTCTGCCTAAACAGGCTCTTTAACATATAACCTAATTCTTAAGTGCCCTCAAAAGAAAAGTGCTAGTGTTACTCTCACTTACAATTGAAGCTACCTAGAGACATAGGAAACAAACAGTTACACAACCAATGAAGAGCCAAGTGAGAATTTGATTTCAAGGTATTAGTAACTAAATTGCTTATTTATTACTTAGGTGTAATAGAAAACAATATTAATCTAAATTGAAAATCAAGAAATGAGATGCCTAAAAATTTAATCAATTTCATTAGCCTGTTATGAACAAAAATTATTAGGGAAATGCTGTTAAAACAATACTGTGTATTCCACAGATCTGCTTTTCTGAACCAATAGTCTCAAATGGAAGATGTTAAATATCAGCAACTTCAAAAACATAATCACAGAACTGGAATTTTAGCTGAAACAAAATCTTAAAAGAGGTCCTGGATCCACCTCCTCATTAGGTATTGAAAGAAAAAGTTCAGATTTATGTGATTCCGTGTTTATTTTAAAAATTGATTGACATCTATCACTCATCAGAGGAATATTTACACTAATGCAAGATGGCAAATGAGCAGACAGGGCAACCCACTCGGGTCCCCTTCTGTCCCTCTCTCAGACGAGAGCTTTCTTTCCCTCCAATAAATACATTCTGCTATTAACCTCCATAAAAACATAAAAATAAAATAAAATGAGAAGACAAATAATCAAATTCACAAACCACATGCTCTTGCTTTCGTATATAAGCCTGCTTCATCTCTAATGTGTTTTACTGAAGACTTTAAATATTTGAGTACGAGGAATTATAATATGTGAGATCAAAAATATATATATTTTTCAACAAAGGGGGTTCAAACCTGAATCTAAAAGGAGAAAATAGGCTCAATTCCCAGTAAACCATTTAAAGGCTGCAGAAGTTCTTATACATTGTCTCAGTGCCCTGTGTACTTCTCCACTGTCTTTTAACAAATAAAATATTTCCAATATAAATGATATTAATAATGGAATTATAGAAAGGTCAATTCCAGAAAGAAGTGTAAAATCAAGGCAAAATAATACCTGACCCATTGAAATGATCGAGAATATTGTCCAAGACAAAATAATACATTGAGTTAGTAATATGTTTGTTAGATGACTGTTTTATTCCTAACTTGTTATTGTTCTATTATAAGAAAAGAAGAATAATGTCTGAATTTCAATGGGCAAATTATTAAAGATTATGTTGAATCACCACAGTCCTTTTAAATGACAAATTTCAGTGGTTTGAGTAAAAAGACTTTTTTTGGTGGCACTAAAACTGAGCAATATTGGCCAGGAAAACAATCTATTTAAAAGATCATTATCTGTGGCTTGTCACTCTAGTCCCATCATCAAAATTAGGGGCAATGACCTAAAATATGATCAAACATGAAATTATAGAGCTATCTGAAAAGAATTATATGACAAAATTTTAAAGTACATAAAATTAATTGGAATAATGCATACACTTCAGTAGTAATTTAGTTTATTCTTTTAATTTATGTATTTGGTACAGGGTCTCATTACACAGCTCAGACTTGTAGTGATCCTCCTGTTTTCAGCCTCCCCAGCCCTGAGAAGGCTGTGCACCACCATATCCAGACTCCGGGGCTGGCTCAGTCCACCCAAAGAAGAAACCAATCATTTAAATTTTGAACAAAGTACGGTAAGTCGGAACTAAAGAAGTAATAAAACTGACATAGGAAAGCACTGACGTGTGGATTTGGTTGATATTTGCTCACCAGAGTACACACGTCATGACGATTAGTTCCTAATTTGTAAAGTGAGCCAAATATACATTTAAGAAATCATGGTGTTAATTCTTTAATCGTGCCAGAAATGGAGAATTTTTAGACAGGTTCAAGAGATAATTCTAACATAAGACTGAGAAGACTTTTTTCTTTCAGAAACATTTTCTCTTTTTTTAAACTCCTTTAGCCCTGTTTTATTTCAAAAATTTTATTATTGACTATTACATCATGAATACAGTGATCACAGGGAACTGGCACATAAATAGCACATCTTTATCCATTTTATGGCCTCTTCCTACCTCTCTTTTCTGTCTTCATTTGTTGGTTGATCCTGTCCTCATCTCTGTAAAGTCTGTCCCTGTTCCCTGTGGTCTACCTTTATTTTGCTTTTCAAATTATGTGCAGTCAATGCTTATCTATCTTGTCAAACTTCCATGCAGCCCAAACCGCAAAAAAAAGTGTATAAATGCAAAAAAAAAAAAAATAATGTCAAGTGTCAGAACTGAAGCATAGCCTGTTTCAGGTGGTTTTCCTAACACTTTTTAAAATTTAACTCTAATGATTATCTTATCCATATACACTGTAGAATTCAGAAAATGCATAAGGAAAGCCTCATTTGTCAGTCAAGTAACTAACATTTCTATGCATGGGAGTCCATCCTGTCAGGCGTTTAACAATAAATTTTAGGACTTAAAAAATTTAATATAGAATAAATGTAGCCTCAGCAAATGAAGATACTGATACAGATACTGCTTCACTGAAAACTATTGTCCTCTCATTTCTCAACAATTTTAGGGAAAGAAAAAGAAGCCATGATTTTAGGTGTTTTTTTTTTCATGATTTTAGTTTTTTAAAAAATTTATTGACTATTTATTTGGTTAGTTGGTATAAGGTATCTCGTAATGATTCTCCCACCTCAGCCTCCCCAGCACTGGGATTACGGACATATGCCACCATGCCCAGCTACGGTGGCCAACAGGGCTCTGGGAATGGCACAGCTTGCAGTATGGGGAACTGAACCCAGGTCCTTACACTTCCCAGGCAGGCACTTAGACTGCCAAGCTGTCTCCCTTGCCCACCATGATTTTAATTGTTGTAATTTAATGTTGTGCAACTAATGAGACCAAATAATTGCTTTCTAGAATGCAATTCTCTCATTAAACAAAAAGTGAGTCTGCTCTAACTTTAGTAAGATATGTCATAGTTAATCATTGCAGTTTAATTTGTAATTTATGACTATACAGCAATTAATGCCAGGAATGTAATAATCCCTTGTTCAATTCTAGCTATTACTAGTAATAGTTGTGCAACTTACACAAGTGGTTTGTTCCTTTTTGTTCTATTAATAACAGTCACTGTAGTGCTTTCCAAGTTTAAGGTCCTGGGTCTGACTGGTTTTCAGTAAACTTAAAGAACACATCTGAAATACTGACCCTTGTGATCAGAATTTGGTATAGGGCACCATCTAGTGGCTATCAGTTGAGTAGTTCTAACATCTGAAAGTGATTTTTGTCATTGACTTTGAATTGGAACATTAACTCCAACTAACAAAATTTTTTTTGCAGATGTAAATATCATAAGCTCGCAGACTGGCCAGATAGACCATGGCACAAGAACCTATCTGACAAGTGCAAGGTCCTGAGTTTAGACAAGAGGAAGACTTTTGGTGAAAGGATTTTTAAGAAGAATAATAATTGGGCCAGATATTTGATAAATTCTAACATAGAAGTACCCTGAAATTATGAAGTTAAGTAAGAGAAATCAGGTACAAAGTTTAAATATCATATCATTTTTCCTATATAAGAAACCCAAAATATAAAGGAAAAATACAGGATGTATAATAGGAAATAGGAGAGGGACAAAGAGTTGCAGGCAGGGAGGGAGGAGGGAGGAGGTGGAAAATGTACAAAGATGCGTCATGTGTCTGCACCATCTCCCCACGAATTATGTAATCATTACACCCTACAAATGCACACTAACAAAAAAATAAAAAGTTAAACAATGACTATCTGATATGTTTACCTCATCTACTAAAAAATTCTACTGCGTGTTTTTGATTTTACAAACAGCCCAGATTTCAAACCTTCTCCGTTTTCAAGGGACCATTACCTGAATCAGAAATAGTGCAGCACTTTTGCAACTGCTCTCCCTCGTGTTCTATCCTGGCTGCCTCCCCAGCCAGTGATACTTGACTCTCAATGCAGTTGTCAGAGTGAAGCTTTCAAAGAAAAAGTTAAATCCTTTCACTCTTGTTCTCTTTTTGGAACTGGGGATTGAACTCAGGCCCTTGCACTTGCCAGGCAAGTGCTTATTCTACTGAGCTATATCCCCAGCCCCTCACTCTTGTTCCAAGTTCCTGCTTTTCCCAAAGCAAAGGCAAGTGCCCCAAAGTCCCTATTGGAGAGACCCCTGCCCTATCAGAGCTCAGTTCCTCTGCTCTTCCTCTGGGCCAAAGGTCTGCAACCAACTCTTCTCTCCTTCCATTTTTCAAGCAGATCAGCAATGATTTTGATTTAGGGACTTTCCTTGTTGAAATCTGGTCTTGACTTCTTTTGCAGCTTTCTGCATAACCAATTTGAGGTATGTATTCATATGTAACCTTCTCATTGAGGCCTTGCCTAACTTTAATATTATATCCTGTCCCACCCCTATAACTAACTGACACTCTTTGATTTTTTTACCTAATTACTCGGAATTAGACTCAGAGAGATTTACTTTGTCTCATAATTTTGGAGGTTTCTGTCCTTGGCTGGGTGTGTCAAATTCTTTTGGGTCCATGGTAGAATGAGCTGAGGGATGGCGGACCACAGTAAGAGGGGAAAGTCCAGCAGTGCTGTCCACTTCATGGCCAGGAAGAGAAAAGAAAGCAAGATAGCAGGATCCCTATGACCTGAAGACCTTCCACCACGACCAGCCTCTTAAAGGTTCTACTCCTCACAATAGAGTCACATGCTGGGGACTAAGTTCTACTACATGAATCTTTGGATCACGTTCAATATCTAAACCATACTAAATGTGTATGAATATACAAAATACCAAGAAAAACAAAGCTAGAGACATCTCACTGCTTACCTTCTAAATATAATACAGAGATAAAATAATTAGAACAATATGTCACTAGAATTAAAACTTGCATGTGCATCATGAACAGAATATACTGGTTATAGGAAAATTCACGCAGTGATGGAAAGCGGCACACAGGTTCTCCAAAAATTCAAAAGAGGACTACCACATGATTCAGCAGTACTTCTAGCTATGTTTCCAAAAATAATGAATTAAATATTTTTAAGACGTATATGCATTCCCATGGTTATTACATTACTACTACTTTAGTCAAAATGTGGAATGAATTTAAATGCCTGTCATCATATGAATAGATAAAGAAATTTAACAGTACACAGTCATGAGCTGCATAATGACTTTTATGTTATGTTACTGGCAATTGAACCTAGGTTCTTTGTATTGAACTACACAGATTAAAACTGGCCCCAAAATCCCCACTTGAGAGACCTCCTTCCCCTTTCAATCTCATCTGCTTTGCTTTTCCTGTGAGTATCTGGACTCCATTCATTCTTCTTGCCATTTCTTAATGGACCACTGTTTCTGTTTTGAGGGAAGGTCTTGCTAAGTCATTAAGTTGCCCAGGCTTGACTTTAACTTTTGATCCTCTTGCTTGGCCCCCTGGAGTGCTAGATTATGGGCATTTGGATCATTTTTGACCCATGAGCTTATATTACCCAGTGACACGGTAACTATTTTAGTTTCTGTAAGTAAATTATGTAATGGTTGTACAAGCACAAAATTGCCCAACAAAACATTTCTCAGAATAAATCTTTGTTATTAAGACATGTATGACTGAATTTCTGTGTGCATATAAAAGAATATTATAGAGTAATGGAATATCATCATTCAGCCCTTAATATATTAAAGCAAATTCTGTCATTTGTAACAATATCAATGAATCTAGAAGACATGATAAATGAAATAATTCAGGCATAGAATGACAGAAGGAAGATTGTTCACCACTGATTTCTTCAAATATTTCTGCATATTTAAATAGTTTAATAATGCAGTATTGTGAAAATGTAAGAGAATTCCATAAACAAATTTTATGTGATATATTTGGAAATTTAGTTTAAATGAACAAATGCTTAGAAAACACAAACTACCATAACTAGTAGGAAAATCAATAGAAAATTCAAGTTGTCTGTGGTTGTTAAAGAAACTCAATGTCTTAGCCATGTTTATTGCACCACAATTCGGAAAACCTAAGGCATGTAAACAGCCTAGGTGCTCATCAACAGATGAATAAAGAAAAGGTGGTGTAGATACACACAGTGGGGTATCACTCAGCCATAAAGAAGAATGAAATCGTGTCACTTGTAGAAAAAAAAAATGGAGAGAATTAGAGGTCATCATGTTGAGTAAAATAAGCCAAACTATGAAAAAAGAGATTAAACAAAGAGGAAAGTTAATGTTTCACATGTTTTCTTAGATGGGAAATTAGAGACAGACAGACAGACAAACAGAGAGAAACAGACAGACAGACAGACACAGACAGACAGATGCAGACAGACAGAGGAACAGAGAGACAGAGACAGAAACAGAGAAGAGACACAGGGCATGAGAACAGAAACAGACTAATCATGAAGAAATGAAAAAGGGGGTCAAAGGACAAGGGAAAGTCATCATAAGAAAAGACAATTCTCATGAATGTCAACAGTTCAGAAACCATGGAAGCAATAGACAGTGAAGACTGGTAGACTCTGCCTCATATACACAGCATCAGAATTTCAGGATCCCAGCGAGAGATGGGTTTCCATTGTTCTTTCCACACAATTCAGATGCAACTGTTTTAAAGACCAGCACTTATAAATAACTGGTTTTCAAACTTTCCAAGTCTGATATAACTGAGGAAGTAAACACTGGGCTATTTATATACATGATATAGAATTGTGGAAGACTTTTTAAAAATGGTGATTGTAAGAGATGAGTTTGAAAATAGGCAGCATTTGTTTATTACTTTGGGAGGACATGGAAGACATCCCCGGAGCATGTGTGCATCCTTCCAGCCTGCTCCCTATTGCTGACTTCTATAGGAACATCTTACTCTCTTCTGCTGAGTAGACCCTGTCTATGGCCTGAAGAATAACTTCTTCAGCTCTTAGTCAATAATCCACACCTCAGCAGAACTGAATTCCACCCAGTGCCAGTTTGCCATCATTCATATGTTCAGTTGCTTCCAATGTGCCTAAGACTGTTAACTAGAATCCATAGCAAAGGAAAATGACAAAGTATAACTATTAGATTACTAAGTTACTAAATTAATTGTTAAATATAGCTACATGCTAATAGCTTTGAAACCAATGTTTCTATTTCAATAGCTAAGTATTTTGAGAGGGGAAAAGGATACCTTGGAGTTTTTATTGGTGGTGATTTCAGCTTCAAAATATTAGTAAAAGCCTCAAGCACATTACATTTTACCATGAACAGTATTGAAAACAATAAAAGATGGATCAATATTCTTGAGTAATGTGAATAGAAAGAGCTTTGAAGTGAGAAAAGAGAAGATAAGTACTGTATGAGTATGGAGAGTTTCAGAGAAGGAAATTACCATTCTGTTCCTCTGACGATGAGGTACAGATTGGTCCAGGGAATTCAGCAAACGTGGTGTCTGTTCTCAACTGTCTAGAGATTTCACAGAGAAAACAGCAAGTCTCTCAGAAGCCTTGGTGTCTGGAGGAGAAAACAGGAAGCCAGGCTCCTACATCTTCAGGATTATGTGAGAATGTTAAAAACTGTTCAGTGCTATTGAGACATATAGAAAATTACCTGAAAGATGGCCAGCAGACAAAAGGGACTTAGGAAGAAAAGAAGAAAGGAAAAAAGAAAGGAAAGAAAGAGAAAGAAAGAAAGAAAGAAAGAAAGAAAGAAAGAAAGAAAGAAAGAAAGAAAGACAGCAAAAGAATAAAAAACACTAACAACACCAAAAACATGCCATTAGTCAATGTCTCACAGATAAAGGCAGGTTTTCTGCTTAGAGGCTTCAGCAGTAAAGACAGAAAGGGAAAGAGCACCCTAGAGTAAATGAAGAATGCTTGTCAGTAGATGTCAGCAGAGGCCAGAACTTGAAGCACCAGAAAGTGGCTCTCCTCCCAATACCCAGGATAGAATATAATCCTGTACACCACCTTTCCAACCTATGAGGCCAATTCTAGGGAGGTGGAGCATAACAGACTTGAACACAATAAATTAGTAGCGTTTGGCTTAGGTAGGTCAAACTTTTACAATGACACTGAAAGTCTTACAAAAATCTGCCTCCAACTTGCCTTTCCCATTATGATTTCCATACACAAGCATCCGAGGCAGTTTTTCACTCTTCGTAAACACGTCTAAGTCTTTCCTTCAGCATATTTGCTAATAACAGTTCTGAACTCTTTGAAATTCTTCAACGGTATCACTAACTCCTAAACACTGCCTAGGTAAGACGGTTAGCCAATGCTTGTGAGCCAGCACAGGAGCTGAAGGGGAAAAAGTGAATGAATGAAAAATGAACAGCTAAAACGTCCACAGAATTGCCTCCCTATTTGACATGTACCTCAACTCCCAAGAACAGGCAAGGTCCCAATTTATTTTTCTAGGAAGCATTTAGAAACATTTTTTAACTCCTATGATGTAGCATCACTTATTACCATTTTATATAATATAAAGATAATATCCTCTAAAGTGGCAATAACTGTCGGTGTTGCCCTGTGTTTGCATTCTGCAACTGCTTCCAAAAGTGTAGACCTCCTGAAAGACATTGTACTTATGATGAGGGTTAAATTAGGTGATTCAATGTAAGCTCCTATACCAGTTTCTTTCCCCAGTTTTTCCCAGTGCTGGCCAAATGAGGAGAGAGAGTGGTAAGATAAGATAGCAGATGCCACAAATGTATGACTTGTTTGAGGCTCCGGGGTACTTGTTTTTTTTTTTTTTTTTTTTTTTTTTTTGTGGAACCAGGGATAGAACTCAGGCCCTTGCACTTGCCAGGGAAGTACTTATTCCACTGAGCCATCTCCCCAGCCCCTGGGGTACTTGTTAATACCAAGACAAAAGCTTAGCTTAGTGACATTCGACTCCTCTTTTGTAAGAGCAGGGCACAATAAACTTTCAGGGCCATGCTTCCTACTGCTTGGCATTAAAGAAAGCCAGAGTGGACCGTGCCAAGGGAGAGTACATGTCTGTGTTGTAATTTTCAGGGCAATTGTGTTGCCAGCTCTTATCCTAATGACTTACTGCATAAACAACATTTAATAAGTTTAAGCAGGTGATACTTATGAAAATGCCTGCAATCAGTCTTGGTAACTGTGGTACTTCAAGGATGCTGTCTGGTGAACAACTTTTTATGTATATTTTAACCACAAGAAGCCTACTCACGATAAGTTTTTCTTAGCTATTTTGTTTTCCCTGAATTACAAGCCCTAAGCAGAGGACTGGTTTTGGAAGCATTAAACAATGTGCTACGCTACACAATCATTTTAGAATAATATGGTGAGGCAGTCATTGGTCAAAATAGATAATGATTTTGACACAAAAATGAAACTACAGACTTTTATATCAGGAATTACATATTTTTATCCTTATAGCATATTCATATTTGCCTTTTATGTTAACTTTTTGTCCCAGCAGCAATAATATAATCTTTTATTTATTTTCCCCAAGCCGTCAAACATTTTGTATGTTCACCATATTTGCATTGTTTTTAAATATTTTTCAATAAATGTAACAAGCTCCTTATTAGATTTTATTAGTTTCACTTATTTTCCATTGTATTCATATGCTACAAGAAAGGAACAGTAGGGTACATCCTTGTTGAACTACTGAAATACAAATTTTCTTTTTAAAGATGTCTAAATTTTAGGGTTAGTGGATGAATTCCCACTAGAAAATCTCTTATTAATTTGTTTTATGTTGATTATCTTCATGTTTTATGCATGGGTAATGCACCATTTTCCAGAGTAAACATGAAATTTAACTTTGAATGGATTTCAAAACGTTTTCACATACTCATTTTTGCCATGAGTTACTCTATTTTTGAATAATTTATGCACTTATGCATGCTATAATGATGAATTTAGTTTACACAATTCTGTTTATTCTTAGCATACTTAATTTTCTGTTAATGAAAATATTAATAATATTACCCCAAATATATAAATAGATCCCCAGAATTCAAAAGCTTATTTGTTTCTTGGTGTTTACCTGCAATAACTTATTTCCGAAGCTATTTTCTGCAGTCTGGAAATATACTTTTTTAAAAAAAAAATATTATATAACTTTATTAAGCTGTTCAGCAATCAAGCTCTTCATAAATAAATGGAAATTGCCACTGATTAAGAAAAGAGAAGGAATTAATGCCCTTCAAATAAATTTCTGTGGAGACGATCAGGCCAAATTATTAGTAACAGAAAGCCACTTTCCCCTGATAAATTGCTAAATTCTCCCTTGGAATCACAGCACAAAGGCTGACAGTTACCTGTGAGGACTAAACACTTATTCAGGATTTGCAAAGAGGGTTATAGATCTCTTCCTTAGCTCCTGTCTTTTCTTTAAAGGCTTTTTGTCTAGCTCAGATTATCCCCTTCATTACCAAATTTGTCTAAATTCAAATCAAGTTTCTTCTTCCCTGTGCCTCTAGCCAGAGGCTACTAGTGGCTTTGACCTCAGCACCCTTTGGCCTCAGCAATTCTTAGGAACAAGGAACCTTAGACTTGGCCGTGACTGAACTCAGCCCGAATCAATCTGGTATGGTTCTTCTTGCTTTTGGAGAGGCTTCCTTTAAAGTGTTATATGTGATGCTATCTACTCTTAATTTTTCCCAATTTATAACATTTTCCCATATTCTATTTATGTCATCATGCTCTCAATGAACTCAAATACAGATTTTTTATTTAGATCCATTTCAGAAATTAAAGAGTATAATGCCAATGACAGTGATAACTTCTGTAGAATATCATGGTTTCATGAAATAAAACACACAATCCGTAACTTTCAGATACATAACTTTTAGACAAACCCACACTGTCATAATCTGAGCAGCAATTACTTCCACCTCTTTCTTTTCCTTTTTCCAATCTAAAGATTTTCATTACTTTCTGATTATATTCTGTAAACCAGGCAAGATCTATACTGCTTCTCAGATTATTCTTTAATGTCTCTGTAGCTCTAAAGACATTTTTATATGAATATGTTTCTTGTAGTAAATCTATGAAAACTTTAATCAGTTTATAATACCCAAAACATCCCAGATATTTCCAATGCTATTATAAGTTACATAATACATCTCTCAACATCTTCATTTAAACAAAAAACAGTTAAAGTAAATACCTTACCCCAAAAGTTTTCTGGCCACTGGATCTCTAAACGTGTTGTGTTATTAGCCATAATATACACAAGACAGAAAGACAGAAAAGCCAGTAAATCCAAAAGAAGCAGTTTGATTCTAGTTGGTCTCTGTAGTTCAGCAAAATAAGGCCCCTTGTATACTTGTGTTTGCATTAAAGGAAGTAAGTGTATCATGTTTCCTGCTTTTATACTCAAATTAGCAACTATTCTTCTTATCTTGGAATTCCACATGGTTCCTGAGACACAAAATGATTTCCTTCTCGTCATTTCCTCGGCCAAGCTAAGGAAGTCCTCACAGACACCTCCAGAGCTGTGCCTGGGCAGGGCTCTTTCTGTTGGTACTGTCCCTGTCCCCTACAAGGACAAGTGCTCAACCAGAGACTTCGGTTAAATTGATAGCATTAGATGGAATGATGCTCAGTGTCTGAAAATTATATTTATATAGCAAACGGGGAGTGAGGGGGCTGTCCAGAATCCCCTACTCTACGAAGTGCAATCTTTAACAATCTCACTTGCTTATGAAAATTCTTAGTATTTCCATTTCTTATTTCCTATATTGTTTGAAAAGATAGTTAATTTCATAAGTATTACATATAATAATATGTAAAATTACATATAAAAAGTTTGTAAAACTAAACATGCTTAAAGCATGTTATTTCTGAAAAAATATAATTTAGATAAAAGGATATTGAAATGTTATTTTTTTTACTTTTCTAAAAATGTAAATTAAGATTCTTCAATTGCTATATCTATTCCCAAATATATATTTTGTATGATGAAAGGATATCTAATTTCAATACATCCTAATTTCAAAACTGCATATAGCTACATAAAGAGCTCTTCTGGCTGCACATATGAGTGGAACAGAGGACTCTGGCCTTGCGTCAACTGCCCAGCCCACTGCCTCTCAGGGCTGGATGCAGGCTGAGATTTCCTTTCATTGTTTCGTGTTTAGTCACCGAGATTTTCTACCAATCAATTTTCACTTTTGCAGATGGTCGAAACCCTAAAGGAAATGTGTTTTCTGTCAACTTGTGATCAAGGTGTTTTTCTCTCTTTTGTTCAGAGTTGATTGATAGCGCTGGCAGTTATCTCTGCATGGAATTTGCTTGGTAAGGATTCATACTTTTCCCTGGCATAGATCCATCTCAGCCTGTGTTTATGTCGATGAGATGTTCAAGTCCTGTGACTTGTCATGCCATAACAGGAAGCTGATTTTCATCCTAACAAAGTGTTAGGTCTGTTTTTCTACTGTTCATTATCTTATAACTTAGGGCCCAGTCCTCCTCAAACATGCATGAAGCTTTGTTTTGAACTTAGATATTCAAAGAAGTTATCTTCACTCAGGTCTCTTCCCAGATGGTGTCTCCTCAAGAGGAGACATTCTCTGACCACCTGGTCTAATATGTCCCATGTAATTATTCTTTCTCACTCAACCCTATGTTATTGTTCTCTTCAGAGCACTTTTCATTCCCTGACCTTATGCCATCCATGTATCTTAGACTTTTCTAATCACTATAGCAAAATACCATAAATTACATGGCTTTACAACAATAGTTATTTATTTCTTACAGACTAGAGGTAACAAGGTCAAAGCTCAAGGCCTTGGGAGGCCCAGGGCCTGTTGAGGGCTGGCTTCCTGAAAGCGAGCTAACTTTCTTTCTGGGACAGGCAGAGTTGCTCTCAGCTACCTGTAGAAGAGCACTAATTCTGTTTCTGATCTACAGCTTTCTTATGGACATCCTGTGACCTTTCCATCTAATACCAACATCTTCGTAGGTAAGGGTTTCAATGTGTGAATTTTTGGGAGGCATAAATATTCAGAGTATATCAATAAGCTCACTTTTTTTTTTAAATAGAAGCCAGTTTCACATGGATGGGAACTATTGTGATTTGAATGATTTCACTGTGTCCCTCAAAGTTCATATGTTGGAAGCTTGATCTCCAATGCTACAGTGCTGAAATCAAAGAGCATTTAAGAGACAGATGAGGCATAGTGGATGGGTACAAGGTCAGCGTGTTCTCCAGTATCATACATAGAGTAATTCTGGGCTCAAAGAATAGGTGATGCTTCAAAGGAATGAGACAGTTCTCATGAAAATGAAGTGCTATAAAAAGAGCAAACCTGGATAGGGCTGGTGAGATAGCTCAGTGGACTAAGAGCCTGCTTAGGTGTGTGCAGGAACCAGGTTCAATCCCTGATACCACATGCTGCACTGGCCCCACTGTTGAGCACTCTGAGCCAGCTACCGAGGTCAGGTGTGGTGGTGTGAACCTGTAATCCCGGTGCTGGAGAGGCTGAAAGCAGGACGATCACTACTAGTTCAAGTTGCATAGTGAGACCCTGTACCAAGTACATTTTTAAAAAAAGGTCCTTCTCCTCCTGTCTCAGCATGTGATCTTCTCTACATGTGTCCCCACTGCTATGATGCCATCAGCTACGAAGTCCTTAGCAGGACCAAACAGATGTGCATTCCATGCTGTCAATTCTCCAGAACTGTGAGTTTAATAAACCTCTTGCCTTTACAGTGTACTCAGTCTTAAGTGTTTTATTATACCTGTGCAAAGTCAACCAAGAGGGGCTTTATTAGTTTTTCTCAGTCTGTACCTCTAAAATAGCACCTGGTCAACAGTGGAAGCTTTTAAAATATTTATTTCATAAGGGAATAGATTGATTTGAAGATAGTATAAGATAAAAATACTTACGACATTTCAAATTAGGTTGAAATAAAAGTTAAATTCTCTATTTGTAGTCCTTTCAACATTTTTATATTCTGACATAATGATACTATCAAATGATAGAACAGTGTCCCATTTAAGTAAGGACATAAAACTGAACTAAAACTTCTGTTTTTAGCTTTATCTTTAAAACTGACTTTTCTCTCTCCCATGTTAAACTGATTAAAGAACTTTATTGAATTCTAAGCATGCTAAATGCTAAGCAATAATACAAAAATGAAAATTTTAAGTTTTGAAAAAATTCAAGTTTTAAAGAAACCTGAAAGATGTGTTAAAATGTTAACTTATTTGCTATCTTTCCTGTTATAAAAGTTGTTTTTATTTTTTCTACTTAAATTCACTTACTCTGATAAGGTGAAAACAAAATTAAGAAAATCAAATAACAGAGATCTACTTAAATATGTGAAAAAGGAATTTCTGAATTTGAATGCTTTATAAATTGCAGGACAGATAAAGGTAATTTTGCAGGTTGAGGGTATTGATTTTTCACAATAAATGTCACAATGATCACCTGACTGTGGATAAGGTGTGTGTTGAACAGATTAAAGGGAGAAATTGGCTCAAATCTAAATTGTGAAAAGTACAGCCAAGTGGCCAGAGGACCTGGAGTTAGGAGAAACAGCATTTTTGGAGCGCCTTTAAGATTTTCTTCCATATGGCCTTGTCCTCCGCACACCGAGACTCTCTTACGCTCTCCTTCTGACGCGGACGCCTTGCATTTCTTCCTATGTCCAGTCGCTCTGGTCATGATTTCCTCTACTATGTGGATCAGAGTGGGCATCATCCACCAGCAAAATCAAACCTCTCCTGCTCTAAGTTCCAAGCGCTGGTCGTTCTGTTCCAATGACCATAGGAAAAAATACACTGCATTCCTAGATGGAACGATGTTGTCATCATGTCCATGTTCTTAAGTGTGTGTGCTTCCTTTTCATTGGAAACCTATGTATCTTAGACTTTTATTTCTGGGGATTCTCCGAAACGTTGGTATAAAGTGTGCTTCTATAAAGCATTTATTTTTCATGCATGTTAGTGATGATTAATTCACTTATTATAACCTAAGTTTTCCACTTGAAATCTAACTACAAAAATCACAGTACAAGTGTAGGTTCTTAACAGGCGCGAGCACAGGCTGTCAGTTAAAAATGCTCAGGAGAACCTTCCTTTCTCCATCTCCCAGAGGAGAGGAAAGGTGGGAAAATCTCCCACAGAACATTTGCTTTTCTAGACTGAATTTTACTAACAGCAAGGTCCAACAGCTGTCCTCAGAACAAACACCGACTCCAGGAATTTGTTTCTTCATGTGTGTTCATGGTAAGAAATCCTAAGATCTACTCTCAGCTAATATCTGCTGCTGCAGTGCTGTAGTTTTATGTATACCTCCATTGCTGTACATTGACCTCCAGAGCCCGCTCATCACAAGACCTTTGTGTCCTTTGGTTAGTATCTCCTCATCTTCCACTCCCCTGGCTTCTGCAAACCCTCAGTCTATTCCCTACTTCTAGGCTTTTTTTAGTATTTTATATTCCACATGCAAGTGAAGTCTTAATTTTTCTGTGTCTGATTTATCTCATTTAGCATAATATCTCTTAGGCTCTTCCATATTGCTGCGAATGACAGTATTTCTTTCTTTACTATAGGTTAATATGTACTTTGAATATTGTTTTATTAATGTACTCCATAGAATATATCCACAGTTTATGGAAGCATGGGTTCTGATAAAAATTCAATGTTTTTTGTTAAATAAATTCTAGAAAGCAAAAGTATAGCAACAGCATAAATATCTGTTAGGGTTTGTGTTTAGATATCCCCCTGAAGCCTCATGCAGCCATAAATGGGGCTTTTTCTAGGGGTGCTCAGATTTAGGCTACATAACTGACTTTTGGTGCACTGCTGGGATTGAGGATGTGTGATTGTTAAATCAGCCTCGTGATTGGTTTGGCATCGCTCTAATCTCAGTAGATAAAATACAAGATAAAATACAAGAGACAGAAAGAGGCTTGCCTTGGCCTTGCTTGCTCGCTTTACTACCCTCCATTCATGACAAAGTATTTCTCCTTTGCAGGGCCTGTCTGTCGTACCACTCTGCCTTGGGGCTAGCCAGTTATGGACTCAAACCTCTACAAACACTGAACTAAATAAATCTTTCCTCCTTTAATTTTGAGGGTGAGTACTTTTTCTCACTAATGAGACAAAATAACTAAGACAGTATTTGGTGCTAGAGAAGTGGGGTTGTTGCTGCGATGACCCTTGACCATGCGGTTAGGAAGCCTTTGGGAATGGCTTACAGAAAGAGTTAGGGAAGGTTTGTAGCTGCTGGCTGAAAAAGTAGCGCTGAAGTGCCTTAAACTGTACTTGATGGGAAGTACTTGACTTGAAGGTCAGTGCTCAGAACACCAGAACTCTGATAGAAATGCTGCCAGTAAGGGACTGTATGAGCTGTTGAATCCCAGATGAGGTGCATTATGGCTTGGCAGAAACTTTGTCTGCATTTTGCTTCCATCCAGAGACTTTGAGACTGAGGTTAAAGACAGTTAATTAATCTTTCAGAAGAAATGTCAAGGCAGTTTAATATTGAGGTGATAACATGGCTACTGTTGGAGGATTTTAGCCAGATGTATGTTGAAAATCCATAGCAAAGAGCCCAGCAGAGGGATTCAAAATACTGTGAGTTTGGCTATGTTTGTTCTGTTTGGTGACAGGAGGGAGGCTGCTGTTTTCTAGAGCTAATTTACGTTTTTGTTTATACTGAGGAGTTGGTTCGCTTCCAACATAGGATCCCTTAATTACTATGTTGGTGTAAAATTTCTTCATAGATTCCATAAATTTCAATCCTATTCTTATAAAAGTGTGTATCAATGGTCACACATTCTCAGGTAAAACATCACATGGGGCTAAAACAGGACAGGTATTTTTCTCCTTAACTTTTTGTGCATACAAATTCCTGATGAATATTATCATTTCTTATATCTGAATTATACCATGAAGCTTAATTGTGTACACAGGAAGAAATTTTTAGACTACCCCTTTCACTAGAGTGTAATCCTTTTTTAAAATTAAGTTTATTGGTACAATTTAGATATAGGAAATGATAACATTCATCAGGAATTTGTATCTGTATATGATATATCTTGATTTTTCTTTTGTCTCCAGTCCTCTCATCTTCCCTTCACTACCTCTTTTCCTCCTTATTTACAAAGTTTTGTTTCTCGTCTATCTTCATCATTTTTCCTTTTCCCTTCCTTCCATTCCTCCTCCCCTCTCCCTTGTTTCCCCTTTTTTGGAATTTCTTCCTATTTCACAATACTTATCATACACTTTAGTCCTTATTTTCATTTTCTGTTTTCTCACACTTCTGGTTTCCACACTAGAGAAACGATGTGATATTTACATGTGTGTTCAATTTATTTCACTGAAGAATATGTCTCAAGGTTCATCCACTTCTCTAGAAATGTTTCATTATCCTTCTTTATGACTGAGTAGTAACTCATTGTCTAAAAAACCCACATCTTTTTTAACCATCTGTCAGTTGATGGACATTTGATTTATTTCTAAGATTTAGCTATGACAAACTGCTGCTACAAGCGTACATGCACATATATCACTATGCTATGATGTTTTCATTATTCCATGAAGATACCATTAAGGAGCACAGCTGGGTCAGATGGTACATTTAATCCTAGGTGTTTTTCTTTCCCCAGTACTGGGAATTGAACTCAGGACCTTGTGCTTGCCAGGCAATTGCTTATTCTACTGAGCTATCTCCCTGGCCCCTAATCCTCATTTTTTAGGACTCTCCACTCTGATCTCCACAGTGTTTGTACCAGCCTACACTCCAACCAACAGTGAAGAAAGGTCTTCTTTTCCCCATAGCCCATGAGCATTGTTACTGTTCTATTTCTTGGTAACAGCCATTCTTTCTGGAGTGAGATGGACTCTTAGAATTGTTTTAATTTGGATCTCTCAAATGAGTCAGTGATAGCTTAATGCAAAGTTTGAGGCTTATTCCCTTCCCCTAAGGTGAGCTAAGGTCAGATTTCCTTTAGGAATTATAATTACCAAAACTATAAATTCCTACTGTCAGCATTTACTCCCAAGAAACTATGACTTTAAAATTTGCTTTTTTTGGTCCATTTTTAATCCCATATTGTTTTCTTTGTTGATTATGACTTGTCATTTAGTGTTTTTGCCTTTGGTCATATCTATCTTTTACTACCCAGAGAGCTCAGAGATTCATTTAAGAGCAGTGATTTTATTTTTATCCTAAAAGCAATGTTAATTGACTTAGGGGCAAAAGGAATAAAAATATCTCATGTAAGGGGGAGATGACACAAATTTCATTTCAGGCAGATTTTTCTTTTTTGTCTACAGAACAGAAAATAGATTGAGGAGTGTAGCCGAAGAAAGTAGATAGATGAAGATGGCATTGCAGTAATCCAGGAAAACTATCATGCCGACTTTTTGTAAAAGTAGTAGTAGAGCTACAAAACATGCTCAGGTTTACAAAACATAAGGAGGTAAAAATGTTCCAGTAGTGTTGAGATTGGATGAAATTTAAAGAATAAGGTAACTGCTTATATAAATGCTGGCTAAATAAGTATGAAGGTAAATGAATGAATTCAATTGTTTAGTTTGGGGCGGGTGGACTCTGGGGTGGCTCAGATTTTCAAGCAGAGACTGGATAGACAACTGAACACAAAGTGAGAAATGCGGAAGAGTATACTATCAGAGACCATTAGGAGAAAGCACGCTTTGAAAAGAAAAAGAAACTCAATATATTTAGACTGTTAGTTCTATTCAAATCAGTCTATTGATTTAATAAAAATTCCATAAAAATTGGAGTAAGGTTTTTAATAAACAGAGACAAACTTACTTTGAAATTACAGGATATAGGCTTGCTTTAAAAATTTTGTAAAAAGGGAGATAAAGGTAGTAAGAATCCATTTTCTCAATATATAATCAAGATAATACAGTATTAGTAAGCAATAGACATATGGAATGGTTTATATATATATCATACAGTCTCTCTCACTCTCTCAAAACAGAAGCACAAAATATGCTCAACTGATTTTTTTAATGTTTTGAAGCAATTCAATGCAGATAACTTTTCATATATATACCAGAGTAATTGGACATCCAGAGACAAAACACTTACAGACTAATAAATACCACAAACTAAATCTTATCTTCATAGAAATATTAACTAGAAAAGTCACAAAACTTAATATAAATTATAATATAAAAGTATAAAAATGTAAATACATTACTAAAAATGTGAATTTGTAAAAATACATGTAAATGTAGACACATGGAATCTACAATTCTTAGACAACAAGAGCAGAGACTAGAGAAGGAAAATCCACAAATTAGATTTCCTCAATGGGCCAGAGAGATAGCTCAGTAAAATAAGCGCTTGCCTGGCAAGCACAAGGTCCTGAGTTCAATCCCTGGTACCACAAAAAAAAAAAAAAAAAAAAGATTTCATCAAAATTTTAACTTCCACTCTCTGAAAAACTTTCCTAAAATGCTAAAAAGGAAGAGCTATGAATCTCTGAATATTTGCAAGCCACCTATTTGACAAAGGACCAAACTAAAAGATATACCAACATTTCCTAGCTTGATAGTTGAAAAGAATACAGTTTGAAATTAGGTAATACAGGATCCCGCCCCACGCCCACCCAGCCAGCGCGACAGGCCTGAGACAGCGGGGCCCACTCAGGCTGCCTCCTGGATCCCGCCCACAAGCGCTCCCAGTGAGTGGGAATTTGCACATCTCGAGCAGCTTCCCAGATCAGTGAGTATGTGGTGAGTCTGAGGAAGAGCATTTGGCTTCTTCCTGCGTGTACTACCTGGATCCACGCCCCCAAGCCCACCAAGCCAGTGACCAGCCTGAGACCTCAGGGCCCACTGGCCAGCAACTCCCTCGATCCCTTGCCCCAAAGCCCGCTGAGCAAATGGGAATTTCCCCGACTCCCTGGGCGTCAAAGTTCAGTGAATGTGCGGTGAGTCTGAGGAAGAGCATTTGGCTTCTCTCTGCATGCTCTGCACCATCCAGAGCCTCAGTCCCCAAGACATCCGAGCCAGAGACATGCCTGAGACACCCCAGACAGACCTACCTGGCAACTCCCCATAGCCACTGCCCCCAAACCCACCAAGGGAGCGAGAACTTCTTGTGATTCTCCTGGCAATCGATCCACCCACGCCCAGCCTGGTGAGTGTGAGGGAGAGCTTCTGCGCCCCCCAGTACTCCCATAACCAGGGACCCAACAGAGTGGCAAAGGAACTGAAAACAACAGCTAGATCCAGGCAAGGTATAACTGGATAATCTCAAACTTAATAGACTGGCATCTGAATCTCATTACGTGCTAAGGCTGTAGCTGCACCAAAGCTCTACACCAAAGGTCAGAGGTCAGTACTATACAAAATGACAAAGACAAGGAGAAAAATGCAATTTCAGGTCTCAAGTAAACCAATAAGTGCACAGGACACTGGGTCAGCTGAAATGAATGAATTAACAGAGACAGAAGCAAAGGAACAACAACAGAAAGGTGTAGAGGAACTCAGACAAGAATTAATAAAAGAAATATTTGGATACATAGCATCTGAAATAAAGAATCAAATCCAGAAATATCTGGGGGAAACCCAATGCTCACTCAGAACAAGTGCAAAAAACACTATTCCAGCAGAAACGTATGAATTAACAACATCAGAAGCAAAGAAATAACAGCAGAAAGATCATGAGGAAATCAAAGCAGAAATAATTTCCAGAATCAAAAAAGAATTCTGTGAAATCATAGCATCTGAAATACAGAAACAACTCCAGAAATATATGGAGGAAACCCAATTTGGAAGAAACTCTTCAGAAAAAGAATTAATACCTACCTCTAAAGAAGACATGGATAAAAAAGTAGAGGAGATCAGAAATATTACAGAATCCTGGAATGAGCAATACAGAAAAGAAACAGAATGCATGAAGCAGAGTCAAAGAGATATAAAAGAACTAAAAATATCAATCACGAGTTTACAAAACTGTTTGAGTGAAAGTGAAGACAGAGTTTCAGATCTAGAGGGTGCTGGTGCACCTACTGAAAAGGTGAGAAAGGATCTCTTAAAAACAATGAGAATGCAGGAAAAAATAATCCATCACATGCAAGATGACGCCAAGATTAACAATGTAAAATTAATTGGCATCAATGAGAATGAAAGAGTCAGTACAAATGATATAAAAAGAATATGGGCAGAAGTAATCCCAGAAAACTTCCCAAATATGAGGAAACAAACCAACATTCAGATAACCAAAGCATACATGATACCAAATAACTTCAATTCAAGTAAAAACACACTAGGACATATAATAGTCAAGATCACAGAAATCCAACACAAGAATAATATACTGAAAGCTGCTAGAGAGAAGAAACAGATTATATTCAAAGGAAAACCCATCATAATTACAACCAACTTCTCTATACAAACCACAAAGGCAAAAAGAGCATGGAGCAGACATGAAAACAAATTCCAGCCCAGACTATTATACCATGCAAAACTCTCTTTCAAGTTTGCTGGAGAAGTGAAATGCTTCCACAACAAAGAACAACTAAAAAATTTCATGATGACAAAGCTAGCCCTACACAGTCTACTGAAAGAAGTTCTAGAGAGAGACCACAATGACCAGAACTCCACAAATGAGAACACAAGGAACCCACTAACCAGGCCAGACAATTAAACACAGGATACAAAGGAGTAAACAACAGCACATAAATACCATGACAAACATAAGTCAAAAAATTCAATTATAAACATCAGTGTAAATGGACTCAATTCACCAGCTAAGAGGAATAGACTGGCACAGTGGATTAGGAAACAAAATCCAACAATATGCTATATACAAGAAACACAGTTAACTCAAAAGCACATTCATAGGCTCAAAGTCAAAGGATAGAAAGCAATACTACATGCCCCAGCACCTCAGAAAAAAGCAGGAGTAGCAATTCTGTTCTCAGACAGTCTCAACTTCAAACCAAGAATGATCAAATGACACAAAGAAGGCCACTATATACTGGTCAGGGGAAAAATTCAAGAGCAAGAGGTAATACTCATAAATATCTATACACCAAACACAAGAGCACCCAACTACATAAGAAAAATCTTAATGGACCTTTAAAATCTAATATTCAAGACCATAATCTTAATAGGAGACCTTAACACCCCCTTGTCTCAAAAAGATAAATTAACCAGACAAAAATTTAGAAAAGAAGTAGCAGAACTGAACCAGAGCTTGGAACAAATGGACCTTGTGGTCATATGCAGGGTGTTCCAATCAACTAAAGCCGAATACACATTTTTTTCAGCTCCACATGGGTCATTTTCCAAAATAGATCACATACTAGTTCAAAGGTCATGCTTAAGCATATGCAAGAAAACAGAAATTATCCCATGCATATTATCTGACCACAATGCAATAAAACTGGAACTAAATGACAAAGGAAACCAGCAAAACTCGCTAAATTCATGAAGATTAAATAACACCCTACTCACCAATCAATGGGTCACAGAAGAAATTAAACAAGAAATTCAACAATATCTAAACAATATCTACAATACAATGAAAATTCAAGCACAACTTACCGGAATTTATGGGATGCGATGAAAGCAGTTCTTAGAGGGAAAAATCATAGCTATGAACTCACACATTAGGAAAACAGAATGGGAACAAATAAGCACCCTAATGTTGCACCTCTGACATCTAGGAAAAGAAAGAGCAAATGAAACCCAGAGCGCAAAGACGGGAAGAAATCATAAAGATTAGAGCAGAAATTAATTCAATTGAGATGAAGAAAGCAGTTCAAACAATCTACAAATCAAAAAGCTGGTTCTTTGAATGACTAAATAATGTTGATAAGCCTCTAGCCAATCTCATCAAAAAGAGGAAAGAAAAAAATTAAATACAAGCAATAAGAAATGAAAAAGGTGAAATCACAACAGACCCAGTGGAAATCCAGAAGATTGCCAATAGTTACTTTGAGAATCTTTATGCTCACAGAATAGAAGACACAGGTGAAATGGACAGATTCCTTGAAAGGTAAAAATTACCAAAACAGAATCAACAAGATACAACAACTCTCAATAAGCCAATAACAGCCAAAGAAATACAAAACGTAATAAAAAGCCTACTGACAAAGAAAAGTCCAGGTCCTGATGGATTCACAGCTGAATTCTGCAAAAAAAAAATGTATAGAAGATATAATCCCTACACTCCCCAAACTGTTCAATGAAATTGAAAAGGAAGCAGTCCTCCAAGAATCATTTCTGGAGGCAAGTATTATACTGATTCCAAAACCAGGGAAAGACACAACCAAAAAGGAGAACTACAGTCCAATCTCCCTCATGAACATAGATGCAGAAATACTCAATAAAATCCTAGCAAATAGAATACAGCAAATTATCAAGAAGACCATACACCATGACCAAGTAAGATTCATCCCAGAGATGCAAGGATGGTTCAATATTCGAAAATCTATAAATGTAGTACACTATATTGATAGACTGAAATCTAAAAACCACATGATCATCTCAATTGATGCAGAGAAAGTATTTGACAAAGTCCAACACTCATTTATGTTCAAAGTCGTAAAGAAAATTGGAACCGATGGACTCTATCTTAATGTGATAAAAGCCATCTATGACAACCAAAAAGCTCATATAATCCTAAATGGGGAAAAACAGAAATCTTTTACTCTTAAATCAGATACAAGACAGGGATGTCCTCTACCACCCCTCCTATTCAATATAGTTTTGGAATTATTAGCAACAGCCATTAGAAAAGAGGGAGAAATAAAAGGAATAAGAATAAGTAAAGAAGAAGTTAAATTATCACTATTTGCAGATGACATGGTACTTTACTTGGAAGACTCCAAAAATTCCACCAAGAAACTACTAGAACTGATACGGAAATTCGGTAGCATAGCAGGATACAAAATCAATACTCAAAAGTCAATAGCATTCCTGTACACAGATAGCAAGCACACTGAAAGGGAAATAATACCTTTTACAATAGCACCGCGGAAAATGAAAATACCTTGAAATTCACTGAACCAAGGAAGTCAAAGATCTTTTCACAGAAAATTACAACACCCTAAGAAAAGAGATTATAGAGGATTTCAGAAGATGAAAAAGATATTCCATGCTCCTGGATAGGAAGAACCAACATCTTGAAGATGGCCACATTCCAAAAATTTCTGTACAGATTTAATGCAATGCTACTAAACTGCCACCAACATACCTCCCAGACCTAGAGAAATCATTCCTAAAATTTATTTGGAATCACAAAAGACCTAGAATAGCAAAGGCAATCTTGGCCAATAAAGACAAGGCAGGAGGCATCACAATTCCTGATTTGAAATTATACTACAAAGCCACTGTGATAAAATCAACATGGTATTGGCAAGAAAATAGACCTGAAGATCAATGGAATAGATTAGAAGACACAGAGGCATATACAAACACACTCGGCCATCTGATCTTTGACAAAAGAAAATAGGAGAATTATCACCGTCTGAGCTGCTTAGAGACTCTGCAACAATCATATACATTAAAAAAAAAGAAGACAGTAACAGTCAACATCATTAGCCATTAAAGAAATGAAAACAATACACAAAGCACTCTGTACATCTACCAGAATAAAGTTTTTTTTTTTTGAAAGAATGTTTAAGACATGTTACTAGACATTGAGGAATTTGCATGTCCTTCAAGGAGTAAATGGCCAAATGGGGGTATGCCCATCCATACAGCACTATCAGCAATGAAAAGGAATGAACTGTTCCTGTAGCAGTGGCTTATATGAGTCTTAGCTGAGTGAAAAAAGCCAATTCTCAAAGTTTACATAATGTGTGATTTTGTTCATAACATTATCTAATGTGACAAAATTATAAACATACAGGTCTAGCTGGTGGATACCAGGGGTTGGGGAGAGAGAGGAGAGGTGGAGAGAAATTGCTATATTTCAAAAGTTACATTTCTTCTCCTGTAGGTCTTTTTTGCATTCTTTTGGTCTCAACCATTCAGCAGAAAAGTATAAAAATAAAGTGTAAAAAGTAAAGCTGTATCAATAGCTGTGAAAAGCTCAACTCAGCAACTTCTGACATTGCCAGTCCTACAGAAAACCCACTACTACTATGGATTTCTGGACTATATTGGAATATTTTGCTGAATTCATGCACCTACAATATTTCAATGACAATGAAATATCCTTCTCTGACAAAACTAAAACAGAAAGGGGATACAAAGGAACAACCATTTTGTATCTGTATATTCAAATTAGTTAGGATAGATATGCAGCTACTTTCTCTTAATGCAATGAATAGAAAGATTTGTTCTAATAGTGTTTGTGAACAGGCTATCTTGTCTGCATCTTGTACAATGAATAATCACTAAGACAACAATATGCAATGCATTAATTATTGAAACTGTCCTACTAATTTGTTTTCAAGCTGTCTCATTGCTATTTGTTTCTCAATAAAATTATTAAAAAATGCCAAGTAGAAACTCTGACCAGATGTAAGTCTGGACATTTCCCCTTAGCTCTGTGATGAGGATTTGAGACTAGACCTCTCTGTCCCTGTTCTTGCATAAGAAGTCGGGGTGCTGTCCTCCCAGCTTACTGACAAAACAAGATTGTGGAAATGAAGACCTCATGAGAATGCTTGGCTCATCTTCGGAATTTACAAAATGTTAGCCATAGTTGTTTGTTTTTTTAATTTAATGAACATTGTCCTGTGTATCAGAGAGCTTGCTAAGTATTTTATATAGATCATTTTATTTAATTTCCCTAACAGGAATGTGAAATGCATATAACCAAACCTACAAAAAAGAAATTGATATAGTTATAAAAAAGCAACACACAAAAATCTTTTGGAAATGGAATGTTCTGTATCTTGCCTGGTGGCTGCATGAACCTACACTTGGCTCATCTAAGAACGAGATTAACTTTTAAAGTAAAATGAGAAGCATAGAAATTGAAAACAAAGCAGAATAAACAACTGGATTTAGTAAGAAACTTCAATACTCTCTGGAAGGTTGGCTCAGATATTTACTTTACTATACTTGCTATTGTTATTTTGGAGCGTACTCCTCTCACTTATGTGACAGGAACCTCACAAGTATTGGGCTTGTATCATGACATCATGGGGAGGGATCAGCTCATGCCTTGTTGGTTATGTCAGTTCCCCTGACAGTATTCACTTCGTGAAGCCCCCTGGGACCTACTTTCACCAGTGTCTGTGTTGTTCGTTGACACTTAGCTATGACTGAGATGCTGTGACTGCAGAGTGATTTGGGTGAGCCTTTTCCCTGCCCCTCCCCTCTATGATCTCCTTCCCTCCGGCCTAGAGCTTTAGGTAACTGATAAATTGGCTCCAACACAACCGAAAGCTGGTACCCCTAAATTTTAGGTAGTTTAAAAGCTTATTTTACACAATGATAAACAACCCAGTGCCTAAGGATTGTACAACATATAAAACTCCTATCAGAAACCCTGAGAGCTTCATTTTATCTTCCATGAAGATATGAAAGATTAGGAGATATATACCTTCTGAAATTTAACATTGTATTTAAGCTCAAGTTTGTATTCTCTAAAGTGTTTCCAGTAGCTTATCATTTTAACACATTTTTCTATTTATTCTCTCATTTCATTTATAGACTGAGGTAGGATCTGGCACAAGTGTCTATCACCATTTGTCACAGATCTTTTACCTTTCTGGTCATTGCCTGCTTGCTGATTTCCTTCTTTCATTCCTTCTGCTCTTTCCCTTGCTGTTCCCACTCTGAACTTGAATTTATTCATGACCTAATGGTAATCATTCCACAAACTTAAAACTAATTTGATGTAAGGACCCATGAAAATCCTTTAACTCAAAGGCTAGCACACAGCAGCTATGATTAGTGTGACATTTCCAAAACTCTATTATTAATGTCTTATAGAATGATTTGGATTAGACAGTTTAAGAACTATACTAGCCATGGCTTTAATCTAATTTTATGGTGATTAGTTTCTAGTTATGAGTTCTTACAGTATTTGTAAATGCCAGATTGCTATAGTAGAAGATGGTTATTTAAAATGAAATCATGGTAGTTGGCTTCCACAGACCAAATGGGCCTATTTATTTTTCAAAGAAACAGATCTTTGATCCATTAACTCTTTTCTTAGTCTCAAGTGTGTTAATTTTGAGAGCTTGACTTGCTCTTCTTTTTCTAGAAGCTTGAGGTGCAGCTTTAGGCTATTTATTTGTGCTTATTCTGTCTTCCAGATGTGAGAATTCACCATTGTGGATCTCCCTCATAGGACAGTGGGTTTCATTATATCCCACAGGTTCCAATAGGTTGTATTTACATATTTGTTTAATTGTAGATTTTTAAAAAATTTCTTCTTTAATTTCATCTACGACTCACTGGTTGTTCAGAAAGGTGTTATTTAATTTTCATGTGTTTATGGAATCTTGGCAATTTCTTTTGCCATTAATTTCTAGTTTCATTGCATTACAGTCAGATAATGTGCATGGGAAAATTTTAATTCCTTTGCACTTACTTAAGCATGTCCTATGGGCTAACATATGGTATATTTTTGGAATGTGTAACTGAGAAGCACGTGTATTCTGAGGTTGTTGGATGGAACACTATATATGTCTACTAAGTTCATTTGTTTACAGGTTTTGTTCATTTCTGTTATTCCTTTGCTGAATTTTTTGCCTATTCTTTGTAGCAGTGGGGTATTAAGGTACCAAATTATAATTTTGTTATTGCTTATTTGATTCTTCAGGTGTATTACTATTTCTTTTCTATAGTTGGGTACTCCCATATTTGGTGCATGTATAATTACAATTGTTATCTCTTTCTCTTTAAGTTTTCACCTAACAACTATGTAGTGACCTTCTTTATCTCTCTTGATCATTATTGTTTTGAAAATTCACACTGTCTGCAAATATAATAGCTATCCCTTCTTTCTTCTGGGTTTCTTTTGCATGAAATATTGTTTTCCATCTTTTGACTTTCATTCTAGGAATTTATTTTGAGTTACATGTGTTTATTGTACACAGCATATTGTTTGGATTTTGTTTCTTGATCCATTCTGCCAGTCTGGTTTTTTGGAGTGGTGAGTTGAGGCCATTTACATTGATGGTTGCAACTGAAAAGTATTGGCTTACCATTGTCACCTTATTTTGCCACTCGGTTCCCTGTTTTCCCCTCTGTTTAATTGCTTGCCCTGGCTGGTGCTTCTTTCTATTGTTTTTCTTGGAATTGTAGTGATCATTATCTTTGTCTAGAATATTTTTCAGTACTCTTTTTAGGGTTGATTTGGTGGTCTTGAATTTCTTCACTTGTTCTTTGTCATAGAAGTATCCTATTTCTCCATAGTTTTGTAGAGTACTTCAATCTGGGTTCACCTGAAATATTTCACTCCAAGCTGTTTTTTGACTTGAGGGTTTGTATTGTGAAGTCTGTTGTGATTCTGATGATCTTCCCTTTATAAAAGTGATCTGTTTCTGGGCTGGGAAAATAGCTCAGTGGTCTAAGTACCTGCCGGGCAAGCGCAAGGAGCCAGGTTCCATCCTTGGCACTGCACGCTGTGTTGACTCCAGAACCACAGGCATGCTGTGCCAGCCACTGAAGCCAGGTGTAGTGGCACACACCTGTAATCCCAGAGCTAGGGAGGCTGAGGCAGGAGGATCACTACAAGGTGCAGCTGTGTAGCAAGACCCTTGACCAAATACAAAAACAAAGAAAATACTTTTTAAAAGTGATTTTCTCTCTCTCTCTCTCTCTCTCTCTCTCTCTCTCTCTCTCTCTCTCTCTCTAAC
Source organism: Ctenomys sociabilis (assembly GCA_004027165.1). Taxonomy (NCBI): domain Eukaryota; kingdom Metazoa; phylum Chordata; class Mammalia; order Rodentia; family Ctenomyidae; genus Ctenomys; species Ctenomys sociabilis. The sequence goes on along the minus strand of PVKA01007482.1, from coordinate 3,053 downwards.
AGTTTCTAATACTCTGTTCCTGTGCTGAAATTCTGGGATCTTGATTGTTACATGTCTAGGTGTAGACTTATATTGCTTATGGCTAGCTGGAGTTTATATATGTCTCATTTATTGTATGTCAGGTTCTTTTTCCATGCTTGAGAAATTTTCTGCTATTCTGCAAATAGGTTCTTTTTTATGTCATTTGCATTGACTCCTGCTTTTCCATTAGCACCAGTAAATCTTATATTATTTTTCTTTTGGCTGTCTTATAGCTGTTGAATTATTATTTCTTAATCTTTTTTTTTTCTCAAGAGATCTTTCCTCTCATATTTGCTAGCTGACATCCTGTCTCCATGGTCTAAAAGTCTTGCTTCAGTTTTGTTCAAGTGGTTTTGTAAGCTTTCAATGGAATTTTTATTTTCCTGTATACCTGTTTGAATTCATTTTATGCATTCTATATCTTCCCTATACTGTTAATTCACAATTTCCATCATTTTCCTATCATCATCTATTTTTTAAAATCTATCTTTACTCTAGATTTGGTAAGCAATTTCTTTATGAATGTGGACATTTCTTTTCTTTTTTTACCTGTAAAATTAGTTCTTATCTGATTTTCTCTATAGCCTTATGGATTTGTTCCTTTGCTTCAATTGTTATCATTTCAGAAATCTTAGATCCATGTTTTTCATTTTCCTCTATTTCATTGTCTCCTAGACTTGCTCTAGATGGGCTGGAGGTTTGAGGTTGCATTTTGCTTCCACATCTGGTCATTTTCTATTCAAAAAAAAAAACTTTTTTTCTGTGTTGATCTTTTTTAAGCTTTTGTAGTAAGTAGTTAAATCATTACTATCAAGGCCTCTCTAGGAAAAGCTTGCTCTTCAGGGAGGCCTTCTGTGTATAAGAGGTTCTTGGTTTATTTCTCTCCCAAGATCCTATCTTTTCAATTAATTAAAGTGGGATGTTGGTGTTTAGTTGGCTTAGTCCCTAGTCTTGGTGATGGGCTGTGGTGGGATTAAGATCTCAGAGCTTCCCAGTATTGTGAGCGAAGGGAGAACAACTGATTAAAACAGATACGACATTGTAGCTTAAATAGTATAATAGCAATAACACTGCCATCAAACAGTTTAGAAACTGGCAATTGGTGGCAACTGTTATTCTTGCTCCCTGAACCATAGGAGCAAAACCTGCAGTTATATAACAACTCATTGTAAATTAGGATCTTGTGTGTAAAGTGTTTCCTTTTAGTAGATTGGTTTTACCCTGTGGTGGGGGAATCCAAGAAAGATTGTGTGTAAAACAAAGATAAATGAAAAGGAAGTTGAAGCAAGACTGGAGGACAAAGGATGAACACACAAGCTTTGGGAAACCAGAGAAGAGGACAGAAGAGAAAGAGTGAAAGTGTAAGGAAGGGGTTATCTGAACTTGGTGTCTAGATTGGGGGACGGGATTAGTTTTGTGTGCTTGGAGTTCTCCCCACCCATTTAGAAAGAGAAGATAAAAGAAAAAAAGATGAAAATAATACTTTTTTAAAGAGAAAAAAGAAAGAGAAAGGAAAGGAGCTGTCCCACCTGGCTGCTTTTGCCCTGTGTCTTTGTCCCCAAGCGCAACGTTGGTTCACTTAACTTAGCATCTGTTGACTCATACTGTTGATGTTGCTTCAGACATCTCAATCCTGTGAGCGCCTGCTGTCCACCTCGTGTGCCTCAGGTGGGGTCCTACTATGCGGCTGGCATTTCCCCAGCCACCTGGCATCACCAATGCCCAGGGAGGGGTCCGTGGCCTGGATTCCTCCTACTGCGCTGGTTGTCAGGTCCTGGATTCTTCTTTGTGAATCAATATTTTTTTTTAAATTATAAAAATTAAATGGAAACAACTGGCATAACTTTTTTATGAGTATTATTTTTTAACATAAATTGTTCTGTGTTTTACATAGAACATTGGCGTTATTTGAAAATTTTATATAATAAAAATTTTACCTTGTAGAAAGGTAAAATTAATCTTAATGTTCTTAAACAATGAAGAAGATTGCTTGTATTTTTCTATAGGTGTAAAAATATACTTACTATACCAGTTTATTTCAAAAGAATGTACAATATACTCACAACAAAACTTTCTGAGTTTTAGGAAGAAATCATTTTATTATGAAAAATATATATAATACTTAAAATAATTGTTTCACTTTTTCTTCCATCATGTTCTGCTCTATATATCCTAAAATTAATCCAAATTTTGAAAGCAAAAAGCGAGCTAGCGCTGAAGCAGTTGTTTTCAAATCACAGTACAGGCTCATTTCCTCTTGCTTCGTTCCCACCCTAACAGAAGAATTCCAGGGGAAGGCAGAGCAGAGCAAAGTCCTTGAAACTCCGCGTATAATCAGTGGACTTGTATGCCAATGGAAGTGATTATTTTCTTACATCACAGGCAGTTTATATTAGTGGATAACAAACACCCCTAAAATCCAAACTTTTCAATGTGCCTTTATTATCTTGCAGCTAAAGTTGTGTTACACGATTTAGAAATACAAACTTTAGTTGAAACAACTGATTAGTTTGTTATTATAATCCTGAATTTATCTTTATTCAAATAATTTTAGATTTATACACACAAAGTAATTATCCTCCCAAAAAGGAAGTTATGTGTTTTTATAAGGCATGGGAGTTTGTAATTCAAGGGAAATTTTAGAGATTATTTTGGTAAAACAGAGATTCATTTTATAATGAGAAATTCAAATAATAGGTGATACTTTCAGTAAGGTATAAATGTACTCTATGGATTCATATTCATCTTTATATAAGTTTTACAGTTTTGATTTCTTTCTAGAAGATTTCATTGCATGTGTCAGCTTGTCAATCAATTTGTGAAGAAATTTTAACTTTGTCATTTTGTATAGCACTGATCTTTGACCTTTGGTGTAGAACTTTGGTGCAGCTATAACCTTAGCTTGTTATGAGATTCGGGTGCCAGTCTATTAAGTTTGAGATTTTCCAGGTATGCCTATCCTGGGTCTAGCTGTTGTGTTCAGTTCCTTTTTTTTGCTGCAGCTCCTTTGGTTCCGCTATGTTGGTTCCCGG